>JAPMOQ010031288.1:0-11046 GCA_026543055.1 Argiope trifasciata
CAATTTTTAATCTTAATTTGTAACTGAAATTTCTTTATGGTTTAAAAAGAACAGACGGATATCAGGTAAACGAAGTACTTTCAAATTAATATTTTAAATTCGAGATTGGCTTTCAAGTACTAATGTAAATGCAAATGGAATGTTTACTTTTTGTAAGAATAGGATAAAAATACTAATGACTCGTAATAAATTCAAACAGCTATTTTCATTTTAACACTTATTTTAGAATATCTAACTTCCCCCGAATAACATTTCTTTATTCCCGTTTAGGAAAGTGCTGAAGGGAACTACAGCTCCTACCTTAAGACTCCGGTTAAATGCTGCCATTAAAAGATTCAATTTTGTTTTCATTGTTTTGGACAGAAATAGCTTTTTATCCGTAATGTTCCAGAATGATACTATTTAACGCCTATAATCTCTTTTTCTTTCTCCGTCATATAATTAAAATTGCCAATAAGCAATCTGGTTTTCCTCGTTTTCTTGTACTCTTAATATCTTCTCAATCATTTTGTTGGCGTAACAAGTGGGTATCCTTTTGGGAAAAAGCCGTAGATTTACTGGATTTGTCATATCAACCAAACTTAGTTACCACATATTTTTTTGAGGAGCATTATATAAAATTTCCGTTCAAATAAAGAGGTTGGACCTATTTTAATTCTTACACTTCGCGAATATGGAAATAATTCGGCTTGTTTCACATAATTCAAAAAGGAAAACTCAAATAGTCTCGTATACTGAATGTGAACGAATTCAAGCAGCCTTTTGAGTGAGTGAAAGAGAAAAATTAAACAGAATAGGGATAAGAAAAATCTTCAAAAATGTAATTGAATATCATTGGTTTTCGAGATAAAATGGGCAGAAATGACCGTACTATATCTGTGCAATACAAAAGGTTTCTAAACATTCCCTTGTGCTTTAAAGCGTCAACTTAATAAAAAGGGTAAGTTGTTAAAAAGGTGAAATAATATTTGGTTTGAAGACATTCTTTTTTTAATAAAGATAAAATTTATGTGATGGATATTTGCATTTCTGTTTTTAAATTTTCGGAGGAGACGAATAAATCGCTAAACCATCGGTTACAAAAATAAACATCGAAGTTTACTAAACGAAGACATTATATTTTTAATTGCAGTGTAAGCTAACTAAAATACGATTCGAAATCTACCATAAATTATGCAAAAAATGAAATATTTAAAATAACTTCTGGTATTTTTTTCTCTTAGTGTAACAATACTTATACGGATTTCAAAAAAAGTCATATTTATGAATTACTTAACAAACTATTAACTTTTTGGAGACTTCGAAACGGCATTAAAATCTGCACATCTGATGTGCTGATTGAATACTAAAGAAAATTTCTTAACCTCTGAATATTCCACATCAGTGACTTCTAAACGAGTGTGCCGTAATTATGTGGATTTCACATGGTGCAATGTATTACGAGAGAAGAGGAATATGGTCATTGCTTCTTGTGCCATTTTCAACAAATTAACAGAATGTATTGGTATGATTTTGAATTTTATACTGTTTGATGCAAAAGAATTCCTTATTTAAACAGCTTCACTAATATAACTTTTCTGTTCGATTCATTAGAAAAATGTAGAAATCATCAATTAAGCAAATTCGCCTGCAGTTGTTCTAGAGCAGTTCGCTGTAAAGATGTCTCGAAAAAATTGAAAGATAACACCATTATCCATAAGAATGTCTGCCTTTTTAGTTCTTCACTGAAAATGTATTGATATTAGGTGCTTAAACGGCCAAAAACGTTTTCTTTGACTAAAATGATTGGTAACAGCAATTTTTTAAGTTATCCGACTACTTTTAAGACTGGTTATCAACTACATTATGTAATTTATATATATATATATTGTTATTTCTTGTAGGTCAATCTTTCCTCTTTCCTCACGGTTCATCTTTTCAAGGAAAATAAAGTCCGGAAATATCATACAGGGCTACATATTTTTTCAGGTAAATTTATTTTTAATTTGGATTTTCTCAAACCTTTTAATTTCCATGAAAATTCTCCACCATTAACATGATACCTAAATCCCTAATGTAAATATTTACGTAAAAAATTCAGCGTGTGTCTTGTGTGATATGGGCAATGAAATGAACCAAAAGTTTTACTGTTGGTGAAATACTTATTATTTTATAGGTGTTTTTTGAAGAATTAAATTGTAAATTTAGGGAAAAATGCATATAGATTTATATTTGTACCCATAACTTCTTTGCATCTCAAACTTTTTCTTAGATTTTAGTTCATTTCATTTATCATTATATTCTTTGTGCTCAAAGAAAAAAAGGATTGATGCATTACAATTTTGATAACCATTAAGAATGATAACCTTTTAGGTTAAATTTTATTAAAACTTACTACACATTTTCTTATTTCTCAAAATATATTATATTTTCAAATAATTTATAGTGTTTTGTATTATAATTGACAATAGATCTGAAAACCATAGTTTTAAATAGTTTTTTAAAAATACAATTTATCCAAAATTTCTCTTCGAACGCAGTCAGATACTTTAATCATACCGAAATGAAGATTGCACGTAAGCCTTTTATTTTTGAGTACATTTTTATGAATCTTACTAATTTTATTTCGTTAGGTATTCCTATACTGGATAACTAACGATTAAGTATTCCTATGCTGGAAATATTTTATCTGAATGCTACTAAAATAGCATTGGTAAGAAGTAAAAAAATTGTCATACGGAAATGAAAGCCGGATATAAGCATTTTAATAAATTCTAACTATAAATATAAAATTCTAACTATAACAGCTTAGTGTTATGCTATTTTGCTAGGTAAATTCAAGACTACAAACACTAATAATAAGACTTTTTTTCAGTTGAACGACAGCATTTTCAGCTCTTCACAAGAGGCATTGGTAGTAAGCATTTAAATGGCCAAGAAACAGTTTCTCAGAATGCTACTGAAATGATATTCGTAGGTAACGGCAAATTTTTATACTCATGCAGAAATGAAGATTGCAAGTAAGAATTTTATTATTTAGTAATAATGAGTTAGAAAAATTTTATTCATTTTATTTCGTTAGGTATTCCTTTGCCGGATAACGAATGGTTTCTTTTTACTTGACAGAGGCCAATGCTGTCCAACGATAGTAATAAGACCAGTTTTTACTTCTCCACATGCCATGCCTTCAATCAACATCAGTTGTGTTGGATTCAGATAATTTTATCCAGAAGACATCAAAATACCGATAATTCAGTGGCACAGTAAGTTTAGGAATTTCAAGAATAAAACTGACAAAACAATAAGGTGTTTGAAAATCATTTTAATAGCTTTGTCTAGGACCGAGACGGTGGCGACAGGATGAGGTGTAATTTCTTTGTAATATTTGACATGGATACAGCATTTTCAAGTATTTCGCACCACCAGAACTGCCACAAGAGAATTGGGAAATTAATTTCTATATGTAGGTCTCAAAACAACTGCCAGCCTGAAAATAGATTTAAACTGAGTAAAGGTATTTACAGGATGCCGGGGACATGTAGCATTGTCAGGAATTCAGATTAATTTCTATGACAGATAATGATTTCAGGTATTTCTGTTTTTATATGTATAGCTTGCAGAAAACTTACTTTCTATAATGAATCAAGCATATACTTATTCATCTTTTAAAGAAATTGATATTTTTCCTATTCTTCGTCAGTTGAATTGATGAATAATTAGGCTGCAAGTGAAGCCCTAAAACTAGTTCTTTTTCTTTATCCCGAACATTTAATTATGATTTTGCAGAAATTTTGAGTTGTAATGCAATATGAAAACTGAAAATTACTTAATCTTTATCATATATTGTTAGTTATATAGGGGTACTTTAGAATGGCGTTCTAACAGTTCTAGAATAAATCTTTTCATAATACTAAATACTAATCGCTTTTGTCGACTGGCTTATTAGTTCAGATTGACTTTCTGCTGTTAAATGATTAGGTGGGTACATAAATGTATAATTTTAAAAGTTTCGCATTTTATTTTGATTAGGTAGAAAATCATAATCTATCAATAAATCGAAACATATTACGTATTTCTTAATATCTCGCATACATTTCTTAATATGGCTATGCGATGCCAAACCAAGGTGGAAGTGAAAATCTTTCTTGGGAATTAGCATTCAAATAATTCATTCAATAAATTTTAATGCTTAAAAAAGCATGCGATTGGATATTATGAAATTCAAACTCGCTCTTCAAAATTATAAATGTTTTAGAAATTATGCATCACATTTCAAAAATTAAATTATACAAAGATGAAATTAATGTCTTCTTAGAGATTTTTTGAGGTCTTGAGGGGAAACCTTTTTAGATTTGTTTCGGACGCAATAATACATTTGGTAAATTTAGAAATATGGTTAAGCATAAATAAGTGGGGAAATATGGTTAAGCATATTCTCCCGCTCTATTAAATTTTGTTGCCTGTTTTCAATTTCTGTTGCATCTTTCCTACCTGAGAATAGCGTTAATGAGTCCTGTACAAGGCGCTTTCAATATTTTGCAAAGCTTTTGTTTAAGTGAAGTTGTAAAATTATTCACCGAAGCAGTCTGAAACCTTCTCGTAATGATGTGTTTACATTTGACAATTACATAAAATTTACAGGCATTTGACAGTAACGAATAATTGCTGTGCTATGCTTGTTAATGTATTCAACAATTTTGTGTCAAGGAAAATTAATAAATTGGATGACTTCTTAGATATGACACGTCCATGTGCCTAAAAAGAGTCTGGGACATCTTTAAATTTTTAAAACAATTGTAAATTTCATAATTCAAATGCTATGAACAGTTTCATTTTAAAATGAACTATAAGTGAATTTCCTGCTTTTCAAAGAGGGGATTTTTAATTTACTTCTATCAAAGAAATTAGAAGCAAATTTTTTTGAGGCATTTCATGATAGAAGTACATTGACAGAACAAAAGTTAACCCATTTGTAATTGTATTTCCTTCTATTCTTGATAGATGGTTTCATGCCTAATTTGTTAAATATTTATTCTTTTTAGATTCTCAAAGGTTAGACACACAAGATACTATCATCGGATTCCTACTACTCAATTCGAAGCTTTTCAATTTGCGTTACGGACGGAGATCCAATATCCCATTTGAGACTATAGACATTAGACCAAGACCAAAAGTTGCCTTTAGTACCAAAACATTACATGTACGGTCCGCATAGTGGAGATATCATTGTGTATGCAGCCAGCATTTGAGGATATCATTCCACAGCTGGAATGTTTTATTCTATTTTAAGAACTAGTTATTGGATATTTTTGCAACTTTGGACTATTTATGAATGCAGAAATTTGTTTCAAACCTGAAGTTTGAAATGCATGGATAATCTGCGATTCATAACTAGCGGTATAGCAGTCAATATTTCATATTAAAATTGTTCGCTATTTGCCCATGCACCTACTTTAAAACTTTGTGGGCTGTATTTTTGTGTATTTTATTGCTGATCGTTTCCTTCACACATGATGCTTACATTTTCATCATTTAGAAATGAAAATTTTAGAAACAATGCAGGTCGCATTGGGATTTTTCATACGCATGAAAGTATCATTTTGCTAGTATTCTCCTCCTAATTATCTAAAAGGTTGAAAGCTAGCACCTTTTTTGTTGAATAAAATTCACATTAAAATTTTATTAATAGCCATACTCGCTTATTAGAACTCAAGAAGTTTACAAACAGGACTTCTTCTAGAACTTCAGTAGATGACTTTGACAGAGTATTTGAGTTACCAAATAATTAAATGTGCTTACTTATAACGGCTATATCTGGGCCACTTCAAATATATAATTAAATTTAGCATTTCATCGGGAGCTTGGAATTCACCCTTGAAACAATTATTTTATAAACAATTATTTTTTATATATTATTTTATTCCTGCTTAATTTCCGTTGTGATCTGAAGATTTCTATCTTTTCCAGAAATTGATCTCAAAGGAAATCTTAAAAGGATGGTTAAATTTGATTCAATAAATGTTTAAAGTGTATTTGTATTTTCGGTTGATTTAAAACATAAAAATAATCAATATGGTTCAAAAGAAAAAAAACAATCTCTTTTGTGAGAAAGATGCACCAAAATTATGCAAGTTTTTGTTGATTGCTTAAAATAATTTTAGAAATGTTTTAAATAAATATTCCTGAACTGTAATTCATATGTAAGGGCATATATCAAACAGTATTGTGCTTTGGAAAAAAAAAATTTATGCTTACATTTTTAATTTGATAATGCTCGACTTCTGGAATTGTAATTCTGAAATTATGCGATACAATAGATTTTTCGTTGTCTTTACATTGACTTCTGAAAATGTCTTAAGATACGTTTATTAATTGTTCCTGAATTAAATTTAAATCTGTGGTACCAATGTCTTTTATTTTAAATCAAATTTTAACAGGTTTAGTAATTTTACCATAGGCCGTGTAGGTATGTTAAATATTATATGCTCGTTGCATCCATTTGCAGCTAATTTTAAAAGGGTTTTATTATTCTGAAATTTTAATTCATGAATATAATTATAATTAATACTTTTAGTAATTTTAATTGTAGATTGCATCCGAAGATGAAGGTTGGTTTAATTGGCTCGGCCGGCCAGCCAATCAAACTATCCTTTGATTCTTTAAAAGCATTTGATCACCATGTCTGATCAATACGGTGATCAGTATGCCTTTTAGAGAAAATACAAAGTGCTCGCATGATTAGCTTGAAGTAAAATTCTTAAAATATCTAACTGAATGTAATAAAACATCGCGTTTAATAAAGGAAAAGTGAATTGATGCCACGGTAGCCTGGTTGGTGGAGCGTCAGTCTCGTAACCGAAAGGTCGCGGGTTCAGTCCTCGTCTTGTCCAAAGACCGCCGTGTTGGCTAATGGCAGTTGAGGCATGCTCAATAGGTTCTGACTGCTAAGTCCTCCAAGTTTCCATAGCTAAACTATATGCCTTGGGGTACTGAATCAGAGATGAGTCAGTCTCTGATTTGAATCTAAATTTTGACTTGCTGATGGATGAATGAATGACTTCGACCACCCCCTAAAGGGTTGTGTCGTGTGTATTCAAGCAAAGACGTCCTTTCACCTGAACGATGCACGTTCACTACGAAAGACGCACACCTCTGCCTCAATCGAAACCGCTCTGCTAATTCGGCTTGGCATGACCAAGTGACATTACAACAACAACAAAGTGAAAGGATGCAATGAATATTAAATATTGTAGTGCAGATTGTTTTATTTGAATAAAACTGGAATGATTCTGAATTATGTTCTTTTGGACGTTGAATTTCTTTAATTGCAATTAAGAATTTAAGCTTGTATTACATTTTCTTAGAGAAGTATATCAATTCTATGCCAAGTGAATTCTTTACTTTCAAATTCCCTTCTTTATGTAAAATGAAATTGAAACAAGACAATTTTATATCTGTAAATTCGTATTTCAAATATATTTGTAGTGTACACATTGTAGTATAACAATGTACATCAAATTTGCAAATAAAGTTCTGAATTTCCAATTCAATCTTGTATTTGATTGCCAAATATTATTTTGTCTTTTCGAGTAATTGCTCCCTTTCCTAGAATTTTGCGAATTTCTTAGTAGTTTGTAGGAAATCCTAAAGTGAATTAAAGACGATACTTATATGTTGGTTTTAAGGAATATTGAATTGATTCAAATCAAACGCAGAAATGCATTAGATGAATTAAATTAATTTTCTATCATTTATCTAAAATCATCTTTTACAATCATTTTTAAGTTTAAATATAAATCATTGGAATTTATTAGCTAATTTCATAATGCATAGAAAACAAAAAAAATTATAAACCGGTCATGTTCTAGAAATGCGTATTATGACGATTTTATCTAGTTTACGAATTTCTCTAGTTTCTTAACTTCTGTGGCACGTCGTTCATTTTGACTCCTGCTCACACGAATTGGTCTAAAAATTAACTTGCATGTTTCTTCGTAGTGGGTAGATTTTAGGTTTCTTAGTAGAAAATTACACAAGAAATTTCCTGCTTTTTTCTAATTCGTTCAAAGTTCTTTTGAAGAATTTTGCAGCTGAGATTGAAGTTCCACCGCATTCCAACAATAGAATTGTTTATTTATTAAAATTAAGTTTTCCTTTTTTAAAACGTTAAAATCAATTAATGTTTGTCATTTAATTTAGGCATTTTAATATTCTTGCTTAAAAACATTTTTTCTGCTTTTAAAGGCATTCTTTGATTTTGTTAAGGTTGAATATTGTGGATAAATCAGAATTCTCATGCAATAAACATTAAACTCCTCAATGTCGTTTCCTAAACTGCCAAAATTCGCTGCATAAAAATATTGCGTTCTGTGTTAAAAGCAAAATTATTAGGTAAAGTTTCCTGGAGTTTAAATATTTTGATAATAAGGAACTGAGTTTTATAAGCTTAATAAATCCGATTTCATCATAAATAAATAAAAAATATGATGGGAAAAATGATTGAATCTCAAAATTTAAGCAAACGCCGTAAATGTGAGGCATATTAAAAACAAACTTCAAATGAATTAAAATCGTAACAGTAATTCATTAGTTTTTTTTTTTAATTTTAAACACCATACCCTTAAACAAGGATATTTTTTAAAATATGTATGTAACTTGGAAAATATCCAAAAATGTCACTGTGAAGAAAAATCATTTACGTGTTTATACGAATATGAACCAGATCCCGGGATTCTCGTTAGCTTGTATCCGTCACTTCTTTCTCATAAAATGTGGAAATACTTGGGAAAAAACACTTTCGTGGCCATGGTCTATATCTGTGAGTTTGATATCAAATATCTGTTTTGATTATTCCATCAAGTAACAGAAGTAGAGAAGCGGGTCATCTAGTTAGACGGAGGGTGTTGGCTAGTTAGAGATTAGGCAGGAATCGCTGAGAAATCACGCTGCTGTCAAAATGGAACTAAAACCGAACAAAAAGTTAGATGCTTCTAGTAAGAAAGTACATAAACTCCACTTATCGAATAAATTGCCCCATTGATGCTGTGCGATATCAGTAATAAAGTTCCCCTCTACAAGTTCGTCTCCGTTAATAGAATCGTATAAGAAAGGAATTCGATTTATAATCACGTTTAAATTGATTGTTTTAAAATCCTTCTGATTGTTTTAGATTTCTATAAATCCTAAAAAAACATAATTTTTTTAAATTTTTTGTATGATTGTCTACGTTAATACATATTTACACGCCACTGATATCAAAAGAATATACATCTATTTTGATAATGTATGGATTTTCTCAAAAACTTTTAAGTCTGTATTAAATTTTTGGTAATATATTTCAAAAGAAAAAATATCATATTATTTGTATGCACATCTACGAGTGAAACAACTCGAAAATGCATGTCACTAATTCTGTGAAATTTGAAATATGAATTCTAAATTAAAATTATTGATACGAAACAGATTACGCTTCAAATCTGTTTTCTATCTGTTTATCTGTGTGCATGTGAACAAAGAAACTATAAACTTAAAGCAATTAAAAAAGTAACTTTGTAATTTATCGTTTAGAATTTTTTTTAGAATCGCACCATTTTAGATTTCTTAGAATTCGAAAAAAAAAATTTTTTTAATTCTGTCTGCCTGCTCTAATTTGTATTTTGCACTTCACTGTATATCAAAACATTAATCCAGCTTGTTAGCATTAATATTTGCAAACATTAATCTGCTTCATAAATCAATCCATTAATCTAGTTTGATGAAATATGTTTTTCTCAAAAATTATAAATATATATTCAATTTTTGATAGTATCCATCGAAAGAAAACACTTGACATTACTTGTATCCACATCTACGAACGAGACAACTTAAAGAAGCATACTGAATGAAAATGAAATTGATTTGGTGTGTTTTGAATTAAAAATATTGATACGAATTAAATTATGCCTCAAATCCGTTTTCTGTCTATTTGAACGTGTGCAAGGGAACGTGAAAATCGTAAACTGAATTGAAAATTTATTTTGATTTTTCACATCATAATTACAGAAACACATTAGTTTGAAATCAAATCGCTCGAAACGGAAATGTTATATCAGAATCTGCACTTGACGAGTTTCTCTAATAGAGAAGAAAATGTATTTAAAATATGTTTAAAATAAAAGGGAAGGCCGAAAAAAAAAGATTCGCAATAAAATTGTTATGCTATACGTTTTCTTCAAATACATTCTTCTGACAATAAAACTTTAATAATTTTAAATTTATATTCCATTTTTAAAAAAATTGCTTTACAATTTTAAATATGAAAAAAATATTGAATTTGTAAATAATCACAACAATAATTTAAATGGTACTGTAAAAGTCATTTGTTAGAAAATGTTCTGTTGTTGCTATTGTTAGAAAGCTGATTATTTCTTTTAAACATTTTAACAGTGAAATTTATAGAAGAAACAATATAGCTGTGCAGCATTATTGTAATTCCTTTCCTTGTTCTGGTAACAAAATAAGTATTCGTTTCGCCTTCAAAACATTTGGTTCAGAAAGATTTCAATCAGCAATTTAAAAACGATAGTTTAGTGAAAATGTCTGCCGAAATGAAGTACTATGAAGACCTTGACCCCAATCGCGAGCCAGAAAAGGAATGCCTTAGAAAAACAGCTTGCCTGGAAAAGAATTTTGGCTACACGAGCCCAAGTATTTTAGGCGATGGTTCCTTTGGCTCTATGATTAGATTCAAAAGCCCTAAAGGAGAAGAATCAGTTGCCATCAATTTGCTGATTGTGCCATTTCAAACAGTCACTATATACGATACCCTTGATATTACATGCTTTGAACTGCAACTGAGTCCTACTAATCTACTGAAAGAAGTGCACAGCAAGAAGTTCCACCAAAGTCCTGACTCTCTTCATCAACTGAAGAGATGGCTCTTCGAAGCTTTATGTGGACTCGAATTCCTGCATTATAAAAAAGTATGCCATTGGGATATCCAATCGGAAAATATCCTGATTTCTAGACAATTATCAAGGATAATAATCGGGGACTTAATCTTCTTGAGCAAAGTCACTTCGCCTAGAA
>JAPMOQ010031289.1:0-10036 GCA_026543055.1 Argiope trifasciata
TCAAAGTTGCGATTAATTAAAATACAATCTTTATATACATGCTTAGAATGTTAGGAATTTCAAAATCAATATCTTTAGCTATCAGTAAATATATGGAAAAAAAATCCTTGCAGCATGGGAACTTGCTAACAACATTCAGCTTAATTTCTTCAGTTAAATTCTTCAGTTTACTGTGAAAAATAGTTGTAGCTTTATGGATTTGAGTTTTGACAATCAAAAACAGCATTGATCAACATTTAAAAAAAAAACATAATTATCGAGATAATGGTTGATTTTTTTTTTTTTTTTTTTTTTTTTTTTTTTTCAAATTTGGAAAAATCAATTTCGGACAAACGCTTTTTTTTACTTATTAATTTTCCTCCGAGTATATTTTACATTTACTGCTTTTATAAGCGAGATACAAATGATTAAATTATGATTATATTAAAGTACGCCACGTGGTATATAATTATGTGCTGTATGATGTGTTTTAACACGAAGGGAAGTTTTAATTGCTGATGGGAGTAAAAATATCGTATGCTTGGATACTTTTCCTTGCAGCGATAATTTCTACAATCCTTTTTTATTCCGACCTTCTTAATATTATTTACCTTATACAACCTTTTTCATCAAATGCAAATAACCTACGTTTTCCAAACCTGCGCTAGCTAATATGATTATTAAGTCATCAAGGCATCAAATAAAAACTATTGCTTTGGAGTAGAATATATAAATATAAAAAGCTTGCATACGTGGCAAAGAAATTGGCCTTTTTATTTATTGCTGAATTGCAACAGTCAAATTTAAACAAATCATTATATACAATACAATCTTATATACATGCTTAGAATGTTAGGAATTTCAAAATCAATGTCTTTAGCTATCAGAAAATATATGGAAAAAAAATCCTTGCAGCATGGGAACTTGCTAACAACATTCAGCTTAATTTCTTCAGTTAAATTCTTCAGTTTACTGTGAAAAGTAGTTGTAGCTTTATGGATTTGAGTTTTGACAATCAAAAACAGCATTGATCAACATTTAAAAAAAACATAATTATCGAGATAATGGTTGATTTTTTTTTTTTTTTTTTTTTTTTTTTTCAAATTTGGAAAAATCAATTTTGGACAAACGCTTTTTTTAGTTATTAATTTGGCCTTTTTATTTATTGCTGAATTGCAACAGTCAAATTTAAACAAATTATTATATGAACGTAGCAGACTGCTTCATTTAATCTTTTTGCCGCTGTGACATGTTGATAAGGTCTCGTCCTCTGGATCCAAGAGTTTAATGTTCGAAACCCCAATCCCATTGAAGAATCTTTGTGTTGGTTATTCTGGTGCAGCTAAGTCCTTCGGAGCCAAATGATCACCCGCTGGTGAAGTGTAGAAGCTGGGAGAGGGATGACGCTCAAATGTCTTCCTCGCCATCTGATCGAGATTCAAAATTACAAGCTCCATTCCAGAATCGTCTCAATGTTGTTTTAAAAAGGGGTGATAATATTATTAAACTAAATTAAATCATTGAATCTTCTTTACAACTGCAATTAATTCAATGTTTCGCTAATTACCGCAAATATTATTAATATATTATTAGAAATGGTCTAAGGAAGAGTGATTTTCTATTCTATTAGAAGAAATTTGATGAAAAAGAATATAAGAAATAGGCACAAAGAAAAGTTTATCAAGCCTGATGGGTAATCTCTGACTTATCTATACTATATGAATCGTATAAGATGTCAAAAATCTACTTGAACATCTAGTTGCCAAAGGCTGCCAATTTGAAATATTTTGTTTGCATGCGACAGTTTATTAAAATTTATTAATTTAAGTTTTATAAGCACTTTTGATGCTCGGTATTATTTTTTTAAACTAATTATCGTGAGTTTTTATTAAATATATTTTATTATTTGTATTCAGCCAGAACACCTATCCCCGAACATCGGATACGCCACCGTATGCACAAGCACATGACACCCGAACCATTACTTGATGATTATTTTGCTGCCAATGACGCTCCTCTTGATGAAGTGGACTCTAGTCCAGGTTCTCCCTTACCAACTGATGACACACAAAGTAATAGAAACGATGATGATCTGAGCTCTTCCGATTCAAGGGATAATCCAACGAGGGTTATTTTGCGTGTGAATTCTTTCAGTCCAGCACCTAGACGGCACTATTCATCCAGCAAGACTCAACGGAAAGATGTCCTTGGAAACACAATACCAAGAGATATTGCTTCCAGTCGTACATTCAAACCTCTTGGGCAGGATTCTGTGATAGCTTTCCATTCGCCTGTGAGGATATATATTCCAGTAAGATACGATGGTGAGTTCTGCTTTGGATTAATGTTGATATTTTTAATAGGATTACATCATAGTCAACTAAAAAAGTTCCCTGGGTTATTCGATCTTGAAGAATTTCGTTATATGAGAGATAAAAAATAAACTATTGTAACATTATATTTACAAAATTCGAAAAAAAAAAACCAAAACCCACTCTCCAGCACCAACCACTGGTGGGAGATTATATATATATAAAATAGAGAAAATATAGTTATCATCAACAAATTCAAACTCGGGATTTCGACTTGTCTCCATATTTTAGACCTCCCTGAATTCGAAAGACACATTTTTGGAACATTCTATTTGTAAGAAAAATAACACTAAAAGGCTTTGATCTAGACGAATGGAATTTGATATACTATCTTTATACTGAATTCGTAGATTTCTGTCAAAGAATTGAGCGAAATCCGATCCGAGGAAGTATGCCTGATAGACAGCTCGAATGTAATTTAATATAACTACAAAACAAAGAAAGTTGCATCGATAAAATTCGATATACAGAAATAACATCTCTAATATAGATACTTCTCAAAGTTTGAGCTGAATCCAATTAGGGATTGACCATCTCGGTCTTTACTTTCGGAAATATGTAAACATGATAATTCCAATGCACAATGACAAATCTACCAAATTTGATATGAAACTTTGGGTCTACAAGTGTAGTTCTTTGTCGCTTTTTTTGTTTCAATTGGTCGGAAAAACGCATCTAAACTCA
This sequence comes from Argiope trifasciata, assembly GCA_026543055.1. NCBI lineage: Eukaryota > Metazoa > Arthropoda > Arachnida > Araneae > Araneidae > Argiope > Argiope trifasciata. Next base: position 3,036 of record JAPMOQ010031289.1, read on the forward strand.
AATTCATTTATAGGAGGCCATTAACACATTAAAGGCGGGGGATCTTGACAAAAGTATGCTAGGTAACGCGGATCAAATCTTAGTACTACGACTCCCCCTTTAATATGTTAAACATATGTCAGGATTGAATAGTCGAGGATGACAGGATAGATTCAGTAAAAATGCTATATTTACGCCAAAAGTTAATATTTCGTGACTACTGTGCTGCATTGTCATATAAGCCGTTCTCTGAAGTTTAGAGTATGGAAGAAAATTTGGGGAGACTTCATTCGTTGGTTATTACACTACATAATAAGTCATCGAAAGTCGATTATCTTCCACCATTTTTCAATGTTGGAGATACATCTCAAAAATACTACTTGGTGTATTTTTCCCCTATAAAGAATGTGCAGCAAAGTTTTTCAACCCCGATCATTGTACCGATGTGGTCAATTTTTATTTCATACGAAAACTGATTTGTCTCACTAATGATCGCCCATTCAACTCATAATCAATATGATTTTATTGATGAAAAGAATTGTATAATATTTTTGTATTAAATCTGTAACGTCCTATAAATTAATTGTATTTTTCCTATCTTATGCCATTTTAGCATAGCAACGCTAACTATAGAATTTGTCATCAGCTGGCGCTACAATTTGTACGCTCGTTTCATAGAACATAACCATTTTACTATACTTCAGCATTACTTTTAACTCTAAAGTGGCTATTGCTCTGAAATAAAGAGATAGTGGTACTGTCTGTCCATCACAAGAACTCTGCTAGACGATCGTCTATGTTTATGGCGGGCGTCATAGAAACCGGCTTTGTTATGGAAGATCAATTTTGAATGGGTGGAATCGGGTATTGAAGGGTATTCTTGTTCTTGGCGTCAATTGTAGCGATAAGAAAAATTTGTTGCTCGTTCGTCTTCTCGCTTTAGTCGTAGTTGCACTATCTTTATATTCGCTTAGCTTATTTCTTTTATGTTTTATTAATCTTTTCTTTGGTTAATATTTAAATGCATATAATTATTTTTTTTGTCTCTTAATAACATATAAATTTAAATCAAATGAATTGATGACGATTACTTTTTTATCTTGCATGATTTTACTTCTTAATTTTTTCTCCTTGCGCAGTCGTTAGATATGCAAATAATTATTCAGTTTTTCTATTTGATTTGCTTTTCTCTCTGTAAATTTATAACAGAAATATCAGATATTTTCAATACTCCGAGTACGCAAATAAATTTCTTCTTTGTGATTGTGTAGGTTTTAAATTTGGTTGAATGAATACCCACTGATGGTATATCACTTCCTACTTCTTAAACCTTTAAAAATTGGTCCAAATTTTATAATTCGATTATTTCGTGGCTTTGCACAAAAGAGTGACGCTTTTTAACGTCCAATACTTATAAATTTTATAAAATGTGTGTAATAAGACTTTAAAATATATAAAAATTTAATTTCATTAATTCCAGCAATTCATTAATTGATTTTTACATCTATTGATTGAAACTATAAAAATATAATTATATATGTTCTCCTAAGCACTTTCAACTTTTTACCTATTTTTTATAGTTTAGCCATTAATTTTTTGTCGTAATTCGATAGATGCTCTCCGCATTATGACATTACACTTATTTTACTCTGAAAGGACCGTTGGGAATAATGATATAAAATGGATACAAACAAATAGTGCAATATTACTTTTATTAATGACTACTTAATTTTGGTGACAAACGAAACCAGAGAGAGTGTTTTTTTTTTAAACTTTCTTGCACACGGTCTAATAAACTTGACAGCCTTTCATGGTATTTATGTACTATAGTTACGAAATATCAAATTTTGGCGTAAATTCAGCATTTTTACTGAATCGATCGAGTTATTTGGCGATTGATCCTTAGCTTCTTTTAATAATTTTTGAGAGTAGAATTTGCGTTTGAGACACGTTTTGATAAACCTACTAGGACAAAGATTTCACTCAAAGTTGCACTTCACAAAATTCCATTGCTGATTTCATATATTTAAATCAATGCGTTTTTGAACTATTGCGTTTACATATTTCTGAAAGCTTTGATTATCATACAGTGAACCTATTGTTGTATATGACTCAAATTTTGAAAAGTGTCTACTCTACAGATAAATCTCTGTACCAATTCTTAACTATCTAATACTCTTTGTTTGGTGGTCTTTGTATTAAATTATTTTCGAACAACTGAATTGATGAGCTTCCTGATATTAGATGTTTCTCAGAATTTGATAGAAATCTGCATATTTGGTGTAAAGACAGAATAACAAACTTCAACTGTCTGGCTTAATTTTTTTTTATCTTTGTCGTAAAGAGATAGGCTGACATTTTCAGAAATAGCGTTTTTCAAACACAGAGCGATTTAGAAACGTGAAGATTCAAATTTTTTGACGATATAACTATACTTTCTTTGTACTATATATACGAAAAAGTAAAGCTGCTGTAAGTGACAAGAAAAAACAATGAGAATGAGAGTATAATTGTAAAATAATGCTGCATGTTTTTTAATCGTCAGTATATTTTCATTAGTTAATTAATTCAAAAAAATTATTTTGAATGTTATTTAGCAGGTTTTCTTCTCTCGTATATAATTTATCATGGTTGATATGGCTAATGCAGTAGTTTGTTTTAATTTTAATTTTCTCTATATTTTCAGCTGAAAGTAGTTCTATTCCATCCCAAGACATAGATGGCAACTGCGTTCAGTGTCCCCAGAATATCACTTTGACGGCGCCACGCGGTGAAACTCGTGCCGAAACTCCAGTTCCCGCAATTTCTGTCTGCCACCGGTATTACATTTTACTTTATTTATTATTATTTTGTCTAAATCTTATTAGCTAATATTGTTAGCAAAACTTTTAGCTGAAATAAAAAAAATCGAGATTAGTGCTCCGAAATTTATCATACAGTGTGATGGTTAATTAAAACTTCAGAATACTTAAGAGAAAAACCATATATCATGAATGCTCTCTACCTTCTAAAACACTTCCATAGAGGTTTGTTCCTTGTGGCCGATACCCCAAATTGATTATATCCAATCAATTGTTTCAGAAGGGTCTCTATATGAATTCCCTGAGATTTTTACTGATAATTTGTTTTTTATGTTATAAATTTGGTTCTTATATATTTCAAACTTGTTTTTGATTTGGCGAACATATTTATCGGAGAAGAAAACTAATTTTTCGCCATTTCAGAATTTAAAACTTATTATATCATGATGTCAGATTAATAGTCAAGCTATTTACAAGAAAACTAATTTTTAGCCATTTTTAGCCAAACTAATTTTTTTTTTAATTTTATCATTTTTGCGATACCAGTTTTAAAATAGCTATTCTTTTCTTTTACTTCACATTTTAAATTCCTACTATTAGTTCACACTCTCCCTATATATATATATATATATATATATATATATAATATAATATAGTTCAAATTTCCAATCGTTAATAAAATACCTTTCGTTTACCGACTCAAGTTTAAATACATTTTTTAAAACTTGTAGTAGATGACACTCGATGTTAATACAGTTTTTTTTAAATATCCATTTATTCATTAAATTTAATTCATTCATAATGCTTTAGAGTTTTAGCAGTTTGTAATGAAAGTTGCAATCAACAGACAGTAGTAATTCAGTCGGTAAAATGCAAGAATTTCAGTTTTTTTTCAGGTGATGGTAAAGAATGCGAGTTCAGTTCTTGCAAAAAACAATAGTTGTTTGATACTTAATAACTTTTTTGATAATTATTTAATAAAAGTAACTAAAATATATAAAAAAAATTTCTTTGCTCATCAAAGTAGAAATTGAATTTAGAAAAAAAATTATATGACTTGTTAAATGAGAACTTATATTACAAATTTTCGCCATGAAAAAATGGCGAAAATTCGAAATAACAGAAACGAAAATGAGAAATCACAAGAATCTCAACACTAGCTGAAACAATTCTCACACTTGCTACGTGTTTATGAGTTTTAAACTATTTAGAAGGAATTTCCCACTTTTTTTTTTCTTTTTACTTATGCTTCATAGCAAAATAATGTCTGATTTTTTTGGGGGGGAGGGGGGAAGCCGCTTATATTATTTACTACCTTAAGTCTTTAATTATGGTCACGAAGAGGTCAACACAAATAAATGCATTTGATATTTACGTTGGGTGGAGTCTCAACGCGCAAGTAAATAACTACAATAGTATAAACGGTAAAGAATATTTTCATTTGGCAGCAGTGGAACGTACATACCAAAACAGTTTATATAAATGAGGCTTTGTTGTGTTTGATTTAGCAGTATGGCGAGCAAAATCATTTATATTCAAGTTCAAAGTTATTATATTCGAATAAAATCATAAAACTGAGAGGTAATTTATGAGAGAAAATTGGAAGGGCGAAACTTTTCCATTTGATATTGGACTTTATAAATGGCGTAAGAAAGGAAAGATCTGTGGTTATGAAATTCTTCAGTAATTTTCTTCAAAAGTAATTTCATGAAATCTTAAATTTTTTATAAACCCAGAGCAAAACTTGGTACTTTTCCATTATACCGGCACAAATTTCGCCAAGCAGCCTTTTTGGCGGCAGCACACTGTCATCATTTTGGCGTAGACGACAAAGTGGCCGCGACTTTCTTTAAAAATGTCAAGGCAAAAGGTTACCGGCGGCGATATTCCGTTTGGCGTTGGTTGCATCATTATTGGCGACTTTTCGCTTGCGTTGATATAATGGAAAAGTACCAAAAACTTCTTTTAAGCAACTTGCACAAAATAAGACAGTAAGAGATAAAACTAATAAGATAATAACTAGCAAATATATACGATTTTATTTTTATCGTGATTCAATAACTAATTTTTAAAGCTCTGTATATAAAGAATTTTCGAACAAAGAAACGATATCTTTAAATGACCGAAAAAATTGTAGCTATTGCTGTTAATTAGTTTTATGTTGCTTGAGTCTATAAATGTATTTCTGGAAAGTTATAACTTTTTATATATTTCTCCCCGGTCTAATCAATGGTATATTACTGATACTAACATTAAACAAAAATTTTAATATGCCTAAAATTTATCGATTTATGAAATATTGAAAACCACTATTTTAGAGGATTTCGCATATCAGTCCTAAGTATTGAGAGATATAAAAATCAATCGCTTGTAAATAAAATATGTGCCGTTATGATACTTTTTCAAACTGTACCTTAAAATAAATTTATTTACGACGCTTACCTCAGTTGATACAAAACTACATTTATAATCGCAAAATCGCATACTAAATTTAATGTATTAAAATCATTGCTTTTTCAAGCTTCAAGATTCATCCAATTTCGAGCTCGAATTACTTGAAGGTAAGATACTTTCTCTACACTTCATACTTGAGAAAGTAAAAAAAGCATAATATTCTGAATCTTTTCTTATTAACTAAAAGTGCCATTAGTTTTTTAATTCCCTATAAATAAAAAGATTTAAGTTTTAGTGTTGACCTAAAATATAATGATTTACCAAACAGACTCAATTCGATCGGATCTCGTATTAATAACATTGTTTGTCACGAATTTCGGGTCGGTTCGTCCTCATCAAATTTAAAATAATAGATTTATTCTCATTAAAATCCAAAAGGAATTTATCTTACGAGGGATGATCCGAAAAAAAGTTTATAAGTCAAAGATAAAATGTTGCATTAACAATAGACAGAGGTTACAAAGGAAATTAAGAGACATGTGTAGTGGTCCTTTCTCTGCATAATAATCACCAAACCTGTTGAGGGATTTATCACACCGCTGAACCATTTGTTTAACCCGGCTTTGTAATAATTAGGTCCCTGGCTATTGAGCCAGTTCTCGGCACTTTTTCGAACAACACTGTCTGATATGAACCTTGTTTCGAATAAGTGTTTCTTTAATGCCGGCAAAAGGAAATAGTATCTGGGGGGGGGGGGGGGCAAATCGGAGCTGTATTGGAGGTGACTCCAGACCTCCCACCTAAACATTTCCAGCTATCTCTCAGCCCGCTTCAAAAGAACACCATTTTGAGACCGGTTGTCTACTTATTCCTTCACCCCTCCCCAAGTACACTTCAACGATTTGTCCTTGAATGTCCAATAGGGACACCTTCTTTGCCATAGAAATCGTATCACCTCTGTGTAAAACCACTTCTCCAGGCGGCTTGCCATTACTGTCGCTGTTTCAGGTCTCGGTACTAATACTATCTGTTCAAGCGACTGTTTTAGAGAATTAGTGCAATCTGTCTCCAATCTGGATAACAATTTTCTTATCTACAATTTCTACTTTCCAAATACTGTGCTTGAAAACTTTTTTTTGGATCACCCCGCGTATTTGTTAGATCAAACTTCTCTTTCTGTATCTCATTTTGAAATTATTTTGAATTTTCTTTAACTACTTTTTTGCTTATGCTTAGGAATTTGATATAATATTTTATAAACCATGTTTTAAAATCTAAAATGCGCATATAATATGCAATGATATTTTAACATCTAATTTAAATATAAATTAATTTCTAACGTTTTATCTTAATTTAGTCCAGTGTAACTTCATTCTAAAAATATTCTCTTATTTCCTGATCCGATTCCATTTTTCTACTTAATTCAAGAGAAGCTTTGTAAAATTGCTGAGTCGACTAGTAGCCGACTTTCATACGCTCCGCATGTAGGGCTAAAAAAATGCCCAATAAGCAAATTCTTTTTTATAAAGATCCCTGTGTTTTCCCTTATTTGTGATTGACATGCAGAGATCTCTATCGGAATTTCAATAACGTATAAGCTCTGTGAAAGCATATTTTCGCTATCAAAATATGGTGTATAAGACGAGGGAAAATTAATTTCATTCCTTTTTCGAAACTTCTGCTTGTCCGCCCAACATGTAAATATGCGAGCCTCTCCTCCCGAGAGAAAAAGAATGAATCTTTAAAGTAAAATGTCTTCGAACCTCCAAATGTTTCAAAAATTTGGAGGTTCGAAGACATTTTACTTTAAAGATTCATTCTTTTTCT
>JAPMOQ010031304.1:0-26847 GCA_026543055.1 Argiope trifasciata
TCACACTGTTTCTCTAACAAAATTATTTTCAATATCTTACTCACAAGAAAGCACGGAGGTTAAGAAAAAAACATTGCGAACAGGAATACAAATTACCAGTAGTAGTAGATACCAGTAGTAGTAGAGATCTCCTTCTCTGTGGAATAAGAATTTTGGTTGAACTCATTAGGTTACAGTTAAATATCAATAACAAGGCAGACGGTTTTTTTTTCTCCCAATTCGTCAGGAACAATTTTAAAATAAAATCAATGCGAATTCGCCTTTCTTTTTTCAACAAAGTGAGAGGTTTTGAGTGGCATGGAAAGTGTGCAAAAATTACGAAATTAAAATATCATCAGTTACCACATAAAATACAAAGAATATTGCTGTAAATAAAATGCTGTATTTTTCAAATACAGCATTTTATTTTAAAATGAGAAATTATTTCCTTTTATTTTATTAAAAATGTTTTCAAAAATTTAAAACTTTAAGAAATAGGAATGAAATAAATGAATGGTTTAATTAATACATGTGTACTAACCCATTCAGATTGCAGTAAGTTATAGCTGGAGATTCAATAATTTCTGGATATTCAACATCAATATCCAAAACCGTTGGATAGTGCCAAAAAATTTTTAAAAACTCAGATGTTTGGTACACGAAACCTACGATGGAACAAATTAACACCATTGATTTGAGAACTTTTCTCGTGATACTGTTGGCCAAAATAATCTGTGGAATTCCGGTGATTAAAGAATCTTGGAATACTTCCCTCGAGTATTGGGCTGTTGAAAGTGTTCGTTTAGACATTTTTGGAGATTTCTACTAGAGATGGTGAAACCTGAGAAAAATAAAAATAAATTTGAAAAAATAACATGAAAAATTACAACAAATAAAAGCTAAAAATATTTAAAAAATAAATTCATTATCAGGGTTTTTTTTAATTATGAAGAAATCTTCATTAGTGGTTAATTAGTCTTCTAGTATATAAATTGTAGTTAATTTTGATTAAAACCCCAAACGATATTTTAAAAGCTAACACAATGTAAAATCAATAAAAAAAATCACGACAGGCAACAAATGAATTGATTCAAAATCGGTTGGAATTCTAAAGGTGGATTCACACGGGGCTGATTACTACGCGCAATATAAGATCACGCCTAGTTCCAGAAAATCTCGTAACCAGAACGGGACAATGGTAAATGATTGTCCCATCTGGACAAACGTTGTCCATTATCTCAATGTCGTTGTCTCAACTATTTACACGAGGACAATACCGGGACAACAGTAGAGAGGCAATGATTGCGCACAATAGTTAGCCTCGAGTGAACCCACCTTTAAGGTATATGATACGGTTTTTCTCTATATATTTGCAATTACATTTCCACAAAAAATAAACATTATTTTAAAATTAATTTATGGTGGGTGATATTTAAAATTAAATGTAGATGATATAAAAAATTCTATTGTTTAGTTTCAGACGTAATTTTAAAACTACAGATGTTTTTCTACATGCCTCTAAAATGAGAAAAAAAGTAGCAGCTGTGACTTTTTTCCTCACAATTTTAAAATAACTCCGTATTAACTTTTTTATAAAAAAAATATTTGAATATGTATTCCAAAACATCATATTGTGATAATGCTTTGAGTTTGGTAAGTTTATTTTTTTAAATTTATGATTAATATGTCGCAGCAGTTTCCCATATATATAAAAAATGTACTTCATATGCTCGCAACATGCAAATTTAAAAACACAGTTACAAAGCAATGAAATTACAATTGGAAAATAATATTTAAGAATTTTTATGAATAATAAATAAAAGAAAAACTACAGAAAAAATAAAAATTACTGAAAAATTACAAGTTACAAATTAAAAGTTAAAGAAAAACTACATAAAAGTTATTATATATAAAAACGTTAATTTTTAAAATTATTTTATGGTAGTACTTAAATAGTTTTTCTGTATTAATAAGTTATGTGGTCACTGATTAAAATCATTACAATTTTTAAATAAAAATCTAATTAAGATTTCTATGAAACCTTTCTACGTAAGATTCTATTGTAAAATAAATATACATGATTTAAGTAGTTGGTAGTTTTCTAAAGTAATAGTGTACTCTTTACAGCGTTTTGAAACAAAAATTTCAGCACACATAGCATCTGATACAATTTACAAATAGTATGTGCATCCACGACAAATGTCATCATGTTAAAATTTGCTGAATGTATTGAAATCTACATGTAATATATTAGAATACTTCTTCTTTATTCTTATTTTATAACTATCTTTTTTATTAAATAACAAAAATATCATCAAGAATAATTATTCAATATTAATTTTAATAAAAGAAGCATTTAATCATACATATGATGCAAGTTACAAACAATATGTGCATCTACAAACATTATATGTTAAATTTTACTGGCTGTATTGACATCTACATTAATACAGACTTTCATATTTTATTGTATTTTTTTACATTAAATAACAAAAATTAATTAATTTTAATAAAAGAATATTTTAATTTTAGCATGCATATAAAATTTACTTTCAAAAGATTACCAATGATGTTAGTCCAAATTTTTTGGAATTATATTAATATTTTTAAGAGCTTTTAAAACTTTTAAAATATTATTTTCTCTAAAAGTTGCAATTTCTTGAATTTTAAAGTAATTACACAAGATGTTTAAATAGCCCAATTTTCTTATTTTAATAAAAATGGATATAAAAATGTTTTAAAATATTTAATTCAAGTTATAATAGCCAAATGTTCATTTGATATGGCAAACTTTTAAGTACGCTTCATTTATTTCCTTTAAAAGTCTTTCATGTTTAAACCGTATTTATAAAATATGAAATTTTTAAATTAATTACATTACATATTGTAAATACAAAATATGCATCAATGTTTCAATAAATATTGCAGTGCACTTACCTTTAAGTATTTCTCTAATAAAACTCTCTTTCCTATACAGACATTAATGTAGGAAATGGAAGTAATATAATTGTATAGTCAAACTGGAAGACATCGTAACAGCTGGAGAGTATTAGAAGTTGACAGCTGCAATTGAAAAGTAACCTCATTCCTTAAAGAACGATAAAAAACATGTATTCTCTAAAATATGTTCAATTTATAAATTTTAATATTTCATTCTAAATTTAAAGTAAATATTTTTTTAAAAAATTTGTCAAAAGAGAAAATAATGATTTTAATCTTTAAACGTTGCAGAATGGGCAAACGATTTTAATCAAATCGTTTGCATATTATTTAGTAGCAAAATATTTTAATTTAATAGAAGCAAATGATTTTAACTCAAAGAATTTTCAGATTAATGGCAATTTATTTATTTATTTAAACGGCAAATAGAAAGGAGAACATTTATTAAGAAGTAAATCTTAAATGAGATCTTTATTTTTATATTATAAATTTTAGAAGTGTCTTATATTTTTCAAATTCGAACCAAATTAATGCCTCATATATTACAAATAGAATATACAGTGTCTCACAAAAGTGATGGGACACTTGTGCTTTACAAAAGGAAAATGTTATGAAATAAATAAATAAACATGTACAAATTTTTTGTGGGTGTATTTCATACTTAAATTCTGTAACAATTATTACATAACATACATTTCGTCAAAATATTAAAACATTAATTTAATAAAAATATAATTGTTCAGAACGGAGCAAAAATTAACTCAAAGAATTTTCAGATTAAGTGATGGGACACCATTAGATATGCAACAAAAATCGTCTGAAATAAGCAATAAAAATATTTTTAGGGGCTTTATTTTTACTCAAAAGCAATTGGCAATAATTTATAAAATTGTCTGCAATATTTCTCTCCAGATTGCTTTGGAATATTTGCGTTTTTTAGCTCTGTGCAGCCATGAATGCTAAACAAAAAGAAACTTTGCCTGAAGTTCGAAAATTAATTATTAATTTGCATATTGAACGTGAAAATCTATTAGAGAAACTGCTGAAACAGTTAATTTGAGTCATTCAACAGTTTTATACATCATTAAACGATATAAAAAGAATCATATGATTCAGGATAAAAGAAGACCTGGCCGACCATCAAAGCTATCTAATGGATTAAAGCGAATTATCGTTCGAATTATTAAAAAAAAAACCAAGAATGAGTGCTCCTAAAGTTGCTGCTGATTTACAAGCATTATATGGAGTAATTATTAATCCTGAGACTATTAATTCGATCTGCTGGATATCACGGTAGAGTAGCCAGGAAAAAATTCTTCGTAAGTGAAAAGAATAGAAAACTCAGTCTGGCATTCGCAAAATCCTACATAAATAAGAATTCTGATTTCTGGAATAAAGTTATATTTGCTAATGAGAGTAAATTTAATATATTTGGTTCTGATGGTAGAATCTTGGTGTGGAGAAAACCCAGGGAAGAATTTCGTTAAGAGAACTTGGTGCCAACAGTAAAACATGGTGGAGGAGGAGTTATGGTATGGGGGTGTATGTCGTCCGCTGGAGTCGGTAATCTTGTTTTTATTGACAGTATAAGGGATCAGTACAAGTATATCGACATTTTAAAGCAAAACTTGAAATCTTCAGCACGAAAATTGAACCTTCATAACGATTTTAAATTCTACCAGGATAATGATCCCAAGCACATTGCTTTGAACGTTAGACTCTGGCTGCTGTATAACTGTCCTGAAATAATAAAAACACCACCACAATCTCCTGACTTAAATCCCACAGAGAATATTTGGCAAGAATTGGAATCAAGAATTCGCAAACACACCATTTCTTCAAAACAACAATTAAAATCGGTGCTTCAAGAAGAATGGGGTAAAATCACTCCAGAAATCACAGAAAAATTAGTCAAATCCATCCCAAGAAGATTAAATCATGTTTTAAAAGTAAAAGAAAATCCAACAAAATATTAAAACCTTTTAAAAAGTAAAATTTTTGGATAAATATTTGATGGAAAAGTAAGTGTCCCATCACTTATGTGAGCCATTTTTGTGCTCCTTTCTAAATAACTGTATAATTTATTAAATTTATTTTAATATTTTGACAAAATGTATATGATGTAATAATCGTTACTAACTTTAAATATAAAAAACACACTAAAATTTTTTGTACATGTTTATTTATTTATTTTATTACATTTTCCTTTTGTAAAGCACAAGTGTCCCATCACTTTTGTGAGACACTGTATGTTACCATTAACACATTAAAAGGCGGGGGATCTTGCTAGGTAACGCGGATCAAATCGTAGTATTACGATTCCAGCCTTTAATGTGTTAATATCGATTAGTTATTATACGAAAAAAGTAATTGTATGATGTATCAAATTAACTTTTATACATATTCTTTTTATCTATATCTATGCATATAATAAAGCTCAATGTGTGTGTGTGTGTGTGTGTTGGTGCTCTACAGCCCAGACCGTTGGACCTCTAAATTTGTTACATGCATACCTTGGAGGTCGGGAATGTGCATCTCGGAGCCCTTTTTTCGAATTTTAAAATAAAATCTGAATTAATTAAAATTTAAGCGAACTTTTGACGTTTTCCCGCTATAACTTCCGAAAATATTATCGCACAAACATGATTTTTGCATCAATTTAAAGATTAAAAAAATTAGCTTTCTAATGGTATCAGCGTTGTAATGCAATAACTTAAGCTTCTATTTTAAACGAATTTGTTAAAAAAAATTTAATATATTTTCATCAATATATTTCGGATAAAACAATAAAATTTAATCTGCAAGAGCACGTCAAAGGGAAAAAATTAGGTTTCATCAGCATGTTGCCATCCTATTGACGCAAGTTCAAATAAAAAAACAGCAACTATCATTGCAAATTAAAACTAAAGAAATGCAACTTTTAGCACGTGACTGGATAAAATAAAAAAAACATAAAATGTGATTTTTTCTTTAAAAAATGCAAAAAAAAGGTTTCTATAATCGTTTGCAATATCTAAATAATTAAATCAACAAATTTTCATTATTTACAGTAAACCTGATTGAATTTAGACAGGATATACATTGGAATCCCGACTTAATGGCATATTTCTATAATCGTTTGCAATATCTGTAGCATTAATTCAATATTAATTTCCAATATAAAATGTGATAGTTTCTAAAAAAAATAAATGCAAAGCCAAGGTTTCTATAATCGTTTGCAATATCTAAATCATTTATTCAATATTTTTTTCCCTTTTCCGCTTTCTTTAAAAAAACATATTTAATATTTTGGCAACATCACCGAAAAAAAACATTTTTAATATTTTGGAAGCATAACCGATAAATTATTTGAGCATTAAACTCAAAAAGTTTTTCCGAATAAAATTACCGACTCTTTAACTACTAATAACTGAATCTTTTAGCTTTAACTATTTCTTAAATTTTGTACTGATTTTAAAGAAAAAATAACATAGATATCTATACATAACCTTTTTTTATTGATAACAATGTTTTAACCTATCAATTAAGTTTCTATTTTTAATGAATTTTTAAAAAATATATAGAATTATATTTTCCAACAATTAATTTTTCACAAAATGAAAGAATTTAACCTGAATGAGTATGTTAAGAGTGTACCAGTAATTGCTGTCATTTTGATAAAAACTCAAACTGAATAAATAAATTAACTCTTATCGAAATTGAACAGAGGGAAGTGTGATGTTCAGCACGTGATTAAAAAGAAGCTTAATATTATGAAACAAATATAAAATGTATCGAAGTTTAAATATATTTGGCTGAGAAGTTATAAAGAGAGGAAGGCACATAAGTATTTAACTGAAAATTTTAGAACGCATTACTCCTGGTGATCCAGCTGGTCGCCAAAGGCGGTTAGTATTTAATTAAAATGAGTTTTATACAAATACTATTTAATTACAAATTAAATTAGAAGTACACAGACGTATTGAATTAGACGCACATTATTAACACAGACGCTCACCCACATACAGGGAAAACATTTTAAAGAAGTTTATTTACTTTTATATTCAAAGTAAATTATTAGTGAAAACATTCATTTCTGCAGCAGCTTTACCCCATTCATCTAAAACTTAAAAAACAGCATTCATTAAAAATTAAAGTACAAAAGTCAGCAGCACAAAATCTTTTCCAGGCAGTAGCAAGAAGAATTAATTCAGTTCCCATGCAATACAAAGAACGTGGTTTGTGTTATAAATATTGGGGGATTAATTGTGTTTAAATATTTCGTTTGGTTTTTAGTAAAATGGCCATATTCCTGTAAAATTTCATTGATTATGAATCGTACAAATTTGGTATAAAAAAATCCGGTTGAACAAAGGAATATCTCTTAAAAATTTGAAAGCATTTCCTTTGCAATTGTTTCCTACAATGTCTATTTATAGTACTAGCCGCCTTTGGCGACCAGCTGGTTCGCCATGAGTAGTGCGTTCTAAAATTTTCAATTAAATCGCATATTCATTAGCCTTGAAGTAATTCTGGGCATTGATTGGCCTGAAATTAAAAATGTTTTTTCCGTGATGCTGCCAAAATATTAAATATGTTTTTTTAAAGAAAGGAAAAAATATTGAATAAATGATTTAGATATTGCAAACGATTATAGAAACCTTTGCGTTGCATTTATTTTTTTAGAAAATATCACATTTTATGTTTTTTTTTTATTTTATCCAGTCACGTGTTAAAAGTATCATTTCTTTAGACTTGATTTGCGATGATAGTTTTTTTTATTATTTGAACTTACGTCATTGTTTTCTTTTATTTTATCCAGTCACGTGCTCAAAAAAATATGGTCAAAATATTTCTTTAAAAATTCGTTAAAAATAGAGGCTTAAATTATACACTAAAACACTGATACCATTAGAAAGCTAATTTATTAATCTTTAAATGGATGTAAAAATCATGTTTGTGCGATAATATTTTCGGAAGTTATAGCGGGAAAACGTCGAAATTTCGCTTAAATTTTAATTAATTCAAATTCTAATTAAAAATTCGAAAAACGGGCTCCAAGGTGCACATTCTAAACCTCCAAGATATACATGTACCAAATTTGGTAGCTGTAGGTCCAACGGTCTGACCTGTAGAGCGCCAACACACACATACACGCATTGAGCTTTATTATAAGTACTAGCCGCCTTTAGCTGGTTCGCCATGAGTAATGCGTTCTAAAATTTCCAATTACATCATATATTTTTTAGCCAAAATTTAAGAAATAGTTTAAGTTAAAAGATTCATTTATTAGTAGTTAAAGAGTCGGTAACTTTATTCGGAAAAACTTTTTGAGTTTAATGCTCTAATAATTTATCCATTATGCTTCCAAAATATTAAAAATGTTTTTTTTTCGGTGATATTGACAAAATGCTAAATATGTTTTTTAAAGAAAGCGAAAAAAATTATTGAATTAATGATACAGATATTGCAAACGATTATAGAAATATGCCATTAAGTCGGGATTTCAATGCATATCCTGTCTACATTCAATCAGGTTTACTGTAAATAAAGATAATTTATGGAATTAATGATATAAATATTGCAAACGATTTCTTAGAATCCTTTGCCTTGCATTTATTTTTATAGAAGATATCACATTTTATATTTATGTTATTTTATCATGTCACGTGCTGAAAGTTGGATTTCTTTAGATTTGATTTACGATGATAGTACTTTTTTCATTTGAACTTCCAGCATTGTTTTATTTTATTTTATTCAGTCACGTGATAAAAAAAACATGGTTAAAATATTTCTTTAAAAATTCGTTAAAAATAGAAGCTTGAGTTATACATTAAAACACTGATACCATTAGAAAGCTAATTTTTTTATCTTTAAATTGATGTTAAAATCCTGTTTGTCCAATAATAATTTCGGAAGTTATAGTGGAAAAACGTCGAAATTTCGCTTAAATTTTAATTAATTCAATTTCTAATTAAAAATTCGAAAAAAGGTCTCCGAGGTGCACATTCCCGACCTCCAAGGTATACATGTACCAAATTTGGTAGCTGTAGGTCCAACGGTCTGGCCTGTAGAGCGCCAACACACACACACACACATTGAGCTTTATTATAAGTATAGATAGATAAATAAATGTGAATGCATACCTGGATGGTCTACAAATCAGAACTGTTTGACCTAAGATTACCAATCTGACAATGTACTCGTTTCCGTTTATAAAAGTACATCATGGTGGATTTAAAATAGTTATTTAATAAAAAATGTAAATGAATTTTGGTGTTCTTCTTTTGGCGAACTTCCAAAATTGCTATTGTACAAAAAGGAATTTCACACTGTTTCAAAACTTAAAAATTGTCATTTTAATAATACTCATTTATTAGAAATTAAAAATTTTAACTTAATTCTGGAAATATTTTTATATATTCTTTCCCTTATTCTAACAATAGATTTCATTGTTATCTTGAAATTCAATAGCTTTTCAGATGCATATATGTAGTTTCATGAGTAATTTTCCTACCCGTAAACTTTTCCCCAGATATTTTATCTAACGTAGTGATATTTATTACCTAAGTCCATAAGCTCATATGAATTTGTTATGATCTGTAATCTATTCTATGTTATAACTTTTTGTTTTGTTTTTGCAAAGTTTTAACATTTTTGCTTGATGTTGGATATTGTAGGAAAAACATTTCTAGACCACTTTAAAAATTAAAAAATACGCCTTTGAAGAACTGAAGCTTTATTTCCTAAATTTTAAAATTTATTTTTCATTATATTTGACAGAAGGACTTTTCATTATTTTGATTATTGGATCTAAAATCAATGAATAGGAAAGATATTACATACATTTTGTGTGTGTGTGTGCATGAAGGCTGCTTTATAAATAAAAGTGGGAATTAACAAAAAGGACCACTATCCCCCCCCCCAAAGATGGTTGAAAAATAAAGCTGATAAATTAATTGGTAAAATCCTATTTTAGCCCACTTCTGGCGACTTTTTCAAAATCTCGCCAATTTTTCAAAATCTTGCCAAATTGAAAGTATTTGATTAATGGGTGGGTATTAGACTTCGCAGCGATCGGACGTACAAAATAAGCGCTCCGTAGGGTTACCGCATTTCTCTTCAGATGTTGTCAGTGTTGCCATTTTGGAATCATTATCGCTGATTATTTGGCGAGATTTTGAAAAAGTTGCCAAAGGTGGGCTAAAATAAGATTGACCCAATTAATTAAAAATATTGTCACGATAAGATATTTCAGAATATGTATCATATCATTATAAGACATTTAGATTTAATTGCCTTCAGTTTATTTTAAATATCTTCTCAGATTTTGCAACTGATAAAATATACAGAATAGTATTTTAATACCGCAATATTTAAAATGTATCATACATTTCGTGATAGTTTTAAAAAATAATAATGAATACTTTAAATGTAATCCAAAAAATATAAATATTTAAGGAGATTTACATTTGAATTTTTAAAAATATTTTCATTTTTTTTCTTCATGATCTAAATTTTTTATTCAAATATTTTAACTGTAACCTACAAAAGGAATCAATAAATAAGATATACTGTGAATTATAAATGTTTCTGCTAAATATTTATATTTTAATATTCAAAGTTGCTGTTTCTAATTAAGGAATGAGATTTTCTTTTAAGGAAACATTTGAAACAAGTATTTCTTTTTTTTTTTCGTTTATAATAATTGCTCATGATATTCTTATTCATAGTAATAATGACAGTATAATGATTAATTTCCTTAGATCTAAAATACATAATATCATCTCAAAATTAAAATTTTTAACTGGCGATAATTCACTAAAGATGGTAACCATTTCCTGTTGCAACCCTCCCAAAAAATCTTTTTAACTGGCATTCAAATGTTGTCCGAATTAGCGATTTTTTTAAATATTTGTAGGTATTTGTTTGACATTGATAGGAAAACTGGAGTTGTTATATTTTTGTTTTGATGTAATTAAATTATATTGGGGCAAATTTCTTAAGAATTCACGATTACGTTGGAAAATTCGGTGATAGGGTTTCTGAAAAATTTATTTAATTTCTTTATTATAATTAAGATGCAGTGGAAAACAGTTTAAAAATCTAGATCTATCATATCTTCACATGTGTGATGGTTAGATATTTTGCTAAAGAAAGGAATGTTGATTGAAAGTGGAGACATTTTGTCTCAGTAAGACTTAAAAAACAACAGAAATCAATTCCCGATATTTATCTATAATTACGGTTCCACTGGTTTTATCTCCAAGCAAATGAGAAATATCTCCAAAACGGCTGCATTATACGCTATTTTGGCATTATCTGAAAATCCCCAAGTGAAACAGAGCCCTAAATATCCACAAGTGTCCGTTTCTGGCTTCTTCGTTAAATATTTGAGTTTAGCCACTTTCGGCCCCCAGTTGGTCCACCAGGAATAGTGAGTTCTAAAATTTCCAATTAAATACTTATGTGCTTGCTCTCTTTATAACAGCCAAATATATTTAAACTTCGATAGTCATGTAACTCATATTATTATTGAAGTCTTAAGATTATTTGTTAATTGCACTACATATCTCTCTGATTCGCAATCAGCTGTCATGGAATTATGTAGAAAATATCAAATTTTACATGTGTTCCATGACATTAAGATTCTTTTTAAATGCGTGCTGAATACCAAACTTACCTCGGATCAATTTCAATAAAAATTAATTTAATTATTCAGTTTGAGTTTTTGTCAAAATGACGGCAATCATTGGCACACTCTTAACGTGCTCTGGCAGGTTAAATTCTACTTTCATTTTGTGAGAAATTTATTGTTGAAAAATATGGTTATTATATTTTTTTGTGAAAAAAACTCATTAAAAATAGAAACTTAATTCATTAGTAAAAATCGGTATCAATTAAAAGAAAGCAATTTTTAAAAGTATTTATAAAACAGTTTTGTGCTGTAATATTTTTGGAAGTAATCACAGAAAAATTCCAAAGCTTAATTTTTAATTCAAGTTTAAAAAAAACCGTCTAGGTCTAGGTATCCCTTCTCATCTTGAAAAGTAAATATATGCATACCAAGTGTGGTATCTCTAGATCTTATGGTCTGGTATGGGGAGCAAACACACACATGCACGCAGCGCCGCCATTCTCTATGAAGGAGCCCGGGTGCAAAAAATCATTTGGGTCCCTAAATGTTTTTAGCAAAGTAAAAAAATAAAAAAACGAATATTTGCTCATTTATTTAATAATACGCCATTTGTTATTGCTATTAATTACTCCAGGAAAATTACAATTTTTCCAATTTTTTTTCGGTTTTTAGCATAGCAAGAACGTTTAAAGGCCTTATCACACGGTGAAATTTCACCAGCACTTGTCCGTTTCTACCCTCAAAAACCGGTCAAGCAAGTTTCATAATCGACAACTTTATCGCACCAGTTCGAAAATGTTGTCGGAAATACTGTCCGCAAACAAAATTCAACCTATCATGTGAAACTTTGAAGTGAAGTCACTTTCCTTGTCGTTTTCTGACGGAAAGTGCCGAACGTACTTTTGCCGTGTGATAAGGATTTAAGCAATATACCCATATGCTGACCGAAGATAATCTTTTTAATTTGCTGGAAGAGAATTCGTTTTTATTATATTTAGTAACTGGCAATGTAAAGGATTGTAAAAATATTGCCTTAAACATAGAC
This sequence comes from Argiope trifasciata, assembly GCA_026543055.1. Classification (NCBI taxonomy): domain Eukaryota; kingdom Metazoa; phylum Arthropoda; class Arachnida; order Araneae; family Araneidae; genus Argiope; species Argiope trifasciata. The sequence goes on from JAPMOQ010031304.1 coordinate 12,582, forward strand.
AAAAATAGATAGCTGATGTTTTACAAGTCCATTTGAACCAGGCCTCAGCCTCGACAACTGGGGGCCAGACACGCCGCTCTGTCTTAACATGTCCAATGGGGATTTCCTTATTCATAGATGAACTTTTCTCTTCTTTAAAGATATCACTACTTTAAATATATCACTATCTTTGTCTAATAAAGGCGTCAGTCGATGCTCAGCCAGCCACATGGAAACAAGCTTGTAGACTTTTAATATGTGTAACATTATGATTGTTCAGAACACTGTTTTAATTCTTAATCATGGTGAGTGCCCCCGCAGTTGAGGGCTTAGTGCTTAGCACGCGCCGCATCCCCCAGATGGCATGCACACACAAACACACACATTTACGCATATACGCAAACATATATTTATTTGATTACCAGCCTAGGAGTAATTCCGGGCATTGATTGGCTTGAAATAGATATATTTTCTTAAGGTGGTGAACGAAAAAATCTAAAAGAGCAGTTTTTAATCATAATATCCTCTTTTTTTCATAAATCAATCAGTTTTAATGATTGATTTAGAAGATTGATTGATGTAACAACTTTTGCTTAAAATATTAGTAAAATTATTTTGTAAAATATGGCTCAAAGAATAGTATGAAAAAATGTAAAACTCACTATTCATCAATGCATCGTTTGACTCAAACTATATTATATGTAATTATTTACTTCATTTAGACCAAGTTAAGAGCTCTAAATAATATGTATACCTATTGCTAATTATTTACAAATTAGCCATTTGGCCCGAATCAGAATGTGTATCCTGTATAAATTCAATAATATTAACCGTAAAAAAAAGCTGATTTATTGAATTAATGATATAGATATAGCAAGTGATCATAAAAACCTTTACTTTGCATTTATTTTTTAGAAAACATAACATTTAATATTTACTTAATTTGATGGAATCCTGCGCTGAAGGTTACATTTTTTTTCTTTTTAATTTGCAATTATAGTTGATTTATTTTTTAATTTGAATTTCTATCAAAATGATGGCAACACTTTAATAAAAGCTATATTTTCCCCTTGTTCGTTTAACAATTTTCGTTTGTTGAAAATTTTATTGCTTTGTCCGAAATATATGGTTGAAAAATATGGTTAAAATATTTCTTTAAAAATTTGTTAAAAATAGAAACTTAAGTCATATGTTAAAATACTAGTACCATTCGGAAGCCAATCTTTTTTTATCTGTAAAATCATATTTGGGCGATAACATTTTCGGAAGTTATAGCTGTAAAACACCAAAATTATGCTTCATTTTTAATTAATTCAAATTCTAGTTAAAAATTCGAAAAAATCACTCTGAGCTGCACATTCCCAAACCCAAAGTATACATGTGCCGAATTTGATAGCTCTATGTCCCGGCCTGTAGAGCGCCAATACACACACAAGCATTGAGTTTTGTTATAAGTATGATATAGATTTCATCTGAATCTATTCTAACAATTATTTTTAAAATTGAATAAACTATAAGTTGTTACATCGTCTATCTAATTTTTGAGCAAAAACGTAGATTTTGTTTTAACTCTAGAAAAAAACTTCTATATCTTTCCTTTTAACTAATCAGACAAAACCCTGAAAGATCTTATGGGTAACTCGAATTGTCTATGTCCCATCGTTCCTTTTTTTAATGGAATAACATAAAGTAGTGCCAAAATTTCAGTTAAATGACGATTAAGATTTTATTAACAGAAAATATCACAGATCTACCAGAGAGTATGTTCTAATAATGAAGGTAAGCAGATCTAAAAGAAGAGAGAAAGTTAAACTATGTTAATTATTTCTTACAATGCTACCAAAAAAAAATTAAAATTTAAGTATTTGTACATTAATCACATGGCGTTAGTGAAAAAACAAGAAACGCTCTTTCGGCTTAAATCGCTGACAGGTAACTGTCAACTGGCTTGTAAAGTGAAATAAGCACAACACAACAATAATCATTTGCCAACAATTAATCACCAAAAAGCGATGGCAAATAAACTCTTTTTCTAAGAAATACCATGTGATTAATACTCAATTACCAAAATTTATCACCTTATTTTCTTTTTTTAATGAAAAAATTATTTACTTCTAGGAGTAGAGGAACATAGAAGATATACTACTTTCACAGGTGCTGAAATCTGGCACGTTCAACGGAATCTCCGACGAAATGTTCGAGTTCTGGCTTCTGTCTGCGCTTCCGCATGGGTGAGAATTTGGAGATTTTCCACTTTTGTTTTCTTTAATATACATAGAAGGGTTGTTTGTTTGTTGTAATGGCGACCAAAAAAGCGTCAAGAAAAAATTTCGCCAATTTGGAGATTTTGTCAAACTATATAGCATGAGATTCGCAAGTTCAAAATTTTTCTTATTAAATAATAATACACTTGAGTATATATTTATAGTTTAGTAAAAAAAAAATTCTTGACGCTTTCTGGTCAAGAAGGGTTCTTAAGTATTAATGTCTGGTGAACTTTAGTATTAACAATATGTCATTGGCAAACTTTATCAAATGGAAGTAGCCACGAACGCTTGCGTTTTGACAGTTTATTTTATTTAGTGTTTTTTTCGGTGATGTAAGATTAATTGCCATAAAAAATTAATTATTATTTTTGTGGCAATTAATAGCTGGTGTGCGGCTATTACGTAAGTAACAGAAGTTATAACTTTGGGCGAATAATAAATTTGAATACATTCTTTAGTTTTGAAGTTCGAAAAATGCATGATAATTGAAACTATGTTTATGTTAATTAAATTATAGTTATTTTCATGTTTACCTGAACATAAAAATGAGATAGGCTAAATCAATGGTATCTTATTAATTAACGGTGAAGAATTGGCATTCATTGGCGGAGACAAAAAACACATTAGAATGAAATGTTCTTAAAACAATAACACTATATTTTTCCTATAAGATTTGCATAAACAGAGTAAAATTATGCTTATTTTCTTCTCGTAAGTTAGAAGTGTGTTCAAGTTATAATTCAATTGGTTTTGCTTATTACATTTGGAAAGTTAGGCCGATTATAGAGACATTCGGAAATAATTTATATAATGTCAGGAGACAAAACCTCTATAATAGTGTAAGCAATTTAGAAAACCAAAAAATCAGTCACCCACCAGTCACCAACCACCAATTAGTCTCTGATCCAGTTTTATTTTACATGAAAGTTCTGTCAGATATGTTATATAATGCCCATCAAAATCGTCCTCTTTTCGAGGAAAATTTTAAAAACACGCTATTTCACTATACATCCATTGGAATGTTAAATTTAAGATTCCGATTTCACCCATCCTTATTTTGATTAAAAGCTATTGATCTTTAAATAAGCAATTAAACTTCATCTATTCATAATCATGTCTTTTGCAGGAGAGAAGTCTCAGAAATATTGTTTCCTTTCGTATTGTCTATAGGAAAGAAAATTCAATAAAGCCTTTTAGCTTCGATTACTTAACCAATTACGTCAATTTTTTTTTTCATTTGAAAGTAATGATTCTTGGATATGTGATGAAGCTTATAAACGAGATAACAACCTCGGGGCACGAGTAATTACTTTTGTCTAGTGCTTTTGTTACCCAGCTACGAGCCCTAACATAGGTAATTCAACCGCCACATTGGTGGTGACAGGACGTGGCCCGTGTCTTTCATCATCCGAGTTTTAACTTGCGAAGCTTTTTAAAAGCTATCCTCTTTTCCTCTTAAGAGCGCACTCGTGCACTGTTCCGTGGCCTGGTGAAGTGCGTAGACAAAAATCAAATGATGATACTTTTCCCCTATACCAGCGCAAATATCGCCAAGCTTACTTTTTGGCAATAGCACACAATCGCATTTTGGCGCAGACGACAAAATGGCCGCGACTTTCTTTAAAAATGTGGCGGCAAAAGGTTACCGGCGGCGATATCCCGTTTGGCTTTGGTTGCATCATTATTGGCGATTTTTCGTTTGCGACGGTCTAATGGAAAAGTACCCAAATGATTAATTTCATTAGCTAAATTGTAAATAAAGTTATTTTTATAAAACGCTGCAATAAATGGAGTCACAACAAATACAGCCAACCATAATTACGACAAATACATCATCATTCATCGCCTGCTATTCTTTGCTTTTCGTTTTGGAGAAAAATCCTAAAATAAAATCTTGACATTGCCTCCATTCTTAACAACTAGAACATTTTTAATTTTACTAATTTTATTTATAAATCAATTAGTTTCATCTCAATTCTTGCATAAAAACAGTATTAACAAACCAAAATAGTTTATATTTCGGCACAAGTATATCTTAAAATACTGTTTTCACTTGGTAGTAGATCATATGCAGCCCATGAAAGTTCATTAATGTTACTAAATTAATATTATAATTAAAGTTAAATTAACACTACTGCGTGACTAACAAATGTCAAAGTAGTTGGGAGTTTGAAGAAAGTTGAACTCATGTTTTTCTTTACACGCAAGCTATTAAATGAATGTTATTAATGCGTAGCAGATATCGTTAATTACATTCAACAAGATTCATCTTGGCGACTTAATGCTCATAGTTTTGTTTATTAGCAGTCCTGATTTTTTACTTTGGCGACTTAACAGCGTGAATGACAATGTGGAAAGGCGCATTAAAGTGAATTTCAACTAAAAGTGAAGAGACATAGCTGAACAGCTGGCATTGAATAATGTTGTTTAGGAAAAATCCTCCCGCTACATGTACAGTGAAAAAAATACCACCCAACAGGCTTAGTGGTGGATAATAATACTTTATTCTACATGAATGCATGAAATGCAGGTAACAAATATAGAAGAAATGTTAAAAAAATCACTTGAATAAGACAAATAGCAAAACACTATTAAACAAAGCCAACAGAAACGAGCAATTGCAACGCTCTAGAGATGAACAGTTAAAAGAAATAATTCAATAGATTACTGAATTTGTGCTCGGTTTGACAGGCCCCTTCATCTCTGTCTACAGAAATTTTATAGGTTAAAGAAGAGCTAAGAAGTTTCTAAAAGGATATCGTATCTTTACTCAAAATTGTGATAACACTAAAATAGGGTTAACGTTTTTTGGCTTTTTTTTTTCTGCAAAGGCAGGGAGATCATTAATTTGGCATCCATGTAATGTCTATGCGTAAATTTGTTTCTCAGAATGAAACTAAATGTGCTAGAGGTACTGTTACAAATCCAAAACATTAATAGAAGTTATTTAATTTCTAGTAAGTATGAAGCTTCTTGTTTCAACGGAAATAACTTTTTGAGTTTTACAGATAGTAATAAAACATTTTATCATTGAAAAAAATATGAATTTAGTGGATAACATTTACAAATCTTTAATATCCAAGCTATGTCGCTCAAATAACAGTAAATATACAAAATATATGCAATATTGCTATTATAATCACAAAATTAGTTTTCAATGTAAATTATCTGACAAATAACTTTTTCTGACAATTATCAAATAATCCGGCTGCTCAATTTTCCAGATTGGATTCATGATTTCACTTTATTCGAATAGCTGAAAATTTATTTAATTTCACAAAAATTTTGGAATTTTAGATAAGAATTTAAGAAATACTTATCTAGTACTCCAAAATCCTGCCAGGAGACAAAAAAAAATCTGTGTGTGTGTGTAAATGAGGGAGAATCAAAATGAATTTTTCTTTAATATTTCAGGCCTTGGGATTTATATCCTTCATACTTTCGGAGTGGATACACATAGATCCGACCCATGATATGGAACATACAGAAGAACACGAAGAGGAACACAGGCCCTCTGACGCTCAGTTGATTGTCGTGAGCTATACAGGAGGTTTCACTTTTATGACTGGAATGTTGGGTTACTGGGGTGCCTTGCATCTGTCGCATATAATGGGCTGCATTGTAGGTATAAGAATGCTCTAACAAAACAAAGAAAGTAATCTCTATTTTTAAAGGAATTAAATTTGAAAACAATCTTAAGCTTTTTATTGATAAACTAAAAAAACATATCTTTCATTTCAATTTTATCCCGTTTCTTAATCATTAGTTTTTGATTCACTTGAATTATTAAGCCAGCTTGAAACTAATTACTACTAGATGGCGCCACTAATATGAAATCAAATTTTAACTGAATTAAATGATCAGCGAATAATTAAAATTTGTAAACACTAGAATTCTGTATGTTCTCCCACAATGCATAAATATGCAAGATTTCAAAAAAATTAATTTCAAATTTTTATTTTTCAAAATATGAAACAAGTCTATTTAAATAAAAGCATTTAAAATGCTGTTTTCATCACTTACTACATAGATATATCTATAACTTAGTTTAATTGATTTTAGAGCTAAATTAATTAATTGTTTTAATTTAGTTGGACTTGTTCTATGTTTGAAAAGAAAAATAGTAATCACTAGTTTTACTTACTTTCTAATGTGTTGGAATTTTATTCATTTCAACATTTTTGACAATAGCACATTCTTCTAATGTGTTTCAAACTTTCATTAATCTCATATTAAATTGTTAAGTAGCAGAAATGGTCTCCCCCTAATTTTCGAGCTTACTCTTTAATAAAGGATTATCCCTGGAAGCACCTATAGATGGCATTTTAATACAGTAGTCATGAAATATTACAATTTGGCGGGAATTTAGGATTTTTAAGGAATCTATCGTGCCATCCTTGACGTTTAATCCCTGTCATACTGTTAATAGCATCTGAATACAGAATTTATGTTTCAGATGTTTTTACCAAACGATTAAAACAAAAATTTAGCACAATATTACATTTGTTGTCATAAATTCCCAAATTAAATTTTATATATTTAAGTTTTCAACTTTACATGTTTCTACAAGGGTAGACTGACAGATTGTCATCTCATTGTTAAATTTATCTCAAAATTTGGTGAGAGTCTTCCCTATAAATGCTAAATTTGTGTACCGAATTTCACTGTTCACTGGATAGACCGACAGGCAATCGACTCCTTGTTGACTGTCTGTCTAAGTTTGACAAGTGTCTACACTATAGATGTTAAATATGGATTCCGAGTTTTATCTATTTAATTCTCTTCGTTCTGTAGTTATTGTGTGTAACATATTGGAACAGTCAAACGTACAGATTTTCACTCAATGAAATTTACTCTAAATTTGATAGAAATCTACAAGGGCAGACTGACAGACTGTCATCTCATTCTTAAATTTATCTCAAAATTTGGTGTGAGTCTACATTATAAATGCTAAATTTGTGTACCGAATTTCACTGTTCACTGGAGAGACCGATAGGCAATCGACTCCTTGTTGACTGTCTGTCTAAGTTTGACAAGTGTCTACACTATAGATGTTAAATCTGGATTCCGAGTTCTATCTATTTAGTTCTCTTCGTTCTGTAGTTATTGTGTGTAACGTATTGGAACAGCCAAACGTACAGATTTTCACTCAATGAAATTTACTCTAAATTTGGTAGAAATCTACAAATTTAGTCTCTAAAAGACCGTATAGCAAATTTCATCCTCTTGTTTAATACATTTTAGAGCTATTTTTGTCTGAGATGGATTTTTTCCAAAAATATGTTTTCCAAATTCGGAAAGTTCTAAAACATGGAGATTTGTTAAAATCCCGTTCAAATCTTTTGAGGATTAAAATATTTCCTCTATACTACGTATAAGTGAAAGTAAAAACTGAAAGGAGACACAGATTTACTCAACGATGTTTGTGAAATCAGTATTTGTACTAGTGTGCATAAAGGACTAATGTTATGTTTGTAATTCAAGTAGTTTTTTATTACTTCTCTTTTACAGACAGCAACACTCTAATAATACTAATAATCTTAAATAAATAAGATAGATAAAGTTTGTTTAAATTATAATAACGTGTAAAAATATACATTGCCGTAACACATGCTTACTGCCTTTTTTTATTTATAAATGTTATGGTTTCTTATTAATTTATTTTCATTTTATCTAAACCTGTAAGTTCATTTCTAAGTTTCTTTACTTACCCGTAATACTTATTAAAAATATATATATTTAACCGGAAAATTATGAGTTATTTATTTCTTTTCAGTTCAGCTACATTATACTTTTTAATTCCATTATCGGATTATCATATGGGGCAATTATACTTACTATTCCACAGGAGGTAATTATTTCATTTTTAATATAGTACTTTTGCTTAACTTGAAATATTTTGTGCTTATAACAATGATGAATAATATCCAAGGATGAAAAGATTAGCAAGAACATTCTGTAAGATTATAAGATTAGCAAGCTCTGTTTGAAGGGAAAGTGGACTCTATTAGAAACATTTGAGAATTTTACAGGATTTTGAAATTTCTTATGCATATGTATCAAAATATAAATACGTCAAATTTCTTTAAAACAATTTTTTAATGAAATATGTAATTTAAAAAAATTTAAAGGTATATAATTTTAAAAAAATTGTAATTCTAACTAAATACTAGTTTCTTAGAAAACGTTTTGTGCATATTTACTGAATTTTAGGAATCTCATGTTTTTCTGGATTAAAATTGACTTTCAACGAGTTAAAGAAACTTGAAACATAAAAGGCATACCCATTTTCTTTCAATGTTTGATAAAAATCTTTATCATCAATTTCATTTAATTTTTCAAAAATGAAAACACATGGAACATTTCATACATATTTAAATCTATTTATTAAAATATTATTTTGTAAAAAGTTACTAAGATATACTTTTTTTCTCGCAACCCTCCAAATATTTATTTTACTAAACAATATATTTTATAGCACTATTTTAATTTAATATAAACATATATTTTGGTGATGTAACGATAAAAATAAAATTGCACGTTTCGCTTATTTCAAAGTCCATTATCCTCTTAAACTTGTAGAATATTTCCATTCCATTATGTGGAGTGATTTGATGTTCTTACAGAGAGTGTTCAGGTTTGCAATTAATTAGTGAGATTATTATAATACTTAATTGGTTAACAACAGAGCCTTAAATAACTTATTGGAAGATATCTTGCTGGTGTATATACAAAATGTTTATTAATGAATTACATGTTCGTAGAGACTGCTTGCAACTAGAAATCTCCATGCGAAAGAGAGTTTATGGCAACGCTCTATATCAGTTCAACGTTCTAGCTCTGGAGAAGCGTTCCATTAAAAAAAATCTCTGGCTTCTTATTCCCCTCAATAGCATTTGAATTTGATTCGATTCATTAGACTCGATTTAGAGTGCAATGTTTTTAGAAGTATGTGATAGAAATTTGCAAATTTGTTGGAAACTTTATCACATGTATCCAATAACACAAAATGTCCAACAACATCGTTATAATATCTTCAATATTGTTTCGATATTGCTCGGCATTTAGAATATCCAGCAACATCTTGGGAACATTATATAATATTTTGTACTATGAGAAGGGATCAAAATGTAAATTAATAAATCTTTTAAGAGAATGTATTTATTCACGAAATCAAAGAAATGAACTAAGATAGAAATGTATTTGTGCTTATTGTTTCTTCCCCTATAGTCTCCATAGTTTAATTAAGAACTTCATAAAAAGAATATGAAAATTGAAAATAATGACGGTTCTGATGTCGCCAGTTTTAGTTTAGTTTTAGTTTAGTTATATTAACTTCCCGTTTAAAGCAACACGAGGGCTATTTAGGGACGGACCTCGTAATTTTGAACCACGGTCAGATGACGAGGACGACACCTGAAGTGGCACCCCCCTCTCCACACCACACCACACCAGTCTGATGTCGCCAGATAAGACATATTAAAAGTTGGTACTTTTTTTACCAACTATTTGAAAGTTTTAAATTATTAACTTTTCTTTTTGTTTTGTGGGGGGATTTGTACAAGAATGTAGATAATTATTGAGAATTTTGTGCAGATTTTTTAAAAATTCTGCTTAAAATTCTCAATTATCCTGCTCCTTGCTTAAAAAGATTTTCGGTGTATGAGAAAATGGAGAAGAAGATCACAGATTGTAAACTTTGTGGCTGAAGGGCCAAACACCTAGAAGAAGATGTCTGTTCGGTGAATCGGCTGGTATTATAACCGTTACAATAAAGATGTAATTGGGCACAATAAATCCTGTTGATACTGCTTCGTTCACTGAAAGTGGAGGGAGAGGGTCGGCTTTACACAAGAAAAGTCACTGTGATTGTTGAATTATTTGCACCATTGATAAAGCAATTATGGAATTATTGAACTTCGGAATTAGCTCTGAAATGACGAAATGCTAAGTCCGTTTTCAACGGTTCGACTTCATGAACATCATTTAGTCTAGTCCGAGAAGCTCTCTTTATGAAGTATATTCCAATAAGTTTAATAGCAGACCAGGTGCTTTATAACGAGCAATTGAGGCCGTAGACAACAGGGTGTTGTTATTAATTAATAGGAAACCTTTCAAGAATAGTCCCAGTCGTTCATGGCGAATTGCATTCTGCAGTATCGCACACTAACTAGCAATGTGCCCAATTGTTCTGCATGAATGGAAATCCAGCAGTTGATCCCTAAAATCTATGGTCATAACTTTCTTTTCAGGTGCCATTGTGATGTATTTCTTTTAGGAAGCTAAGAGGTATCTCCATGTCATTAATGATATTTTCGTCTGAAATGTCACATGATATATGATACACTCACATTTTATACGTGAAGGAAAAAGTATTTTCCATCAAATATCTTGTTAAATTCTGGAGTAACAATTTCATTCGTTTGAATTTATTCGTTCTAGACTTACCATAGTATCCAGAAAGAAAAAGTCCTTCTGTAGATCATTTTTTTGCGCATATTTAGTACACTTCTAAATATTACTTTTACTGCAGTACAGTGAAGATATTGAAGGTCTGTATACAACCTTCCACGCGTGAACGCTACGACTGTATTGAATCATGTTTTCGATTAGGAACATATTATGATTTGGTACATATACTGCGGTCTTTGATCTTTTCCCCCTTTCTCATATCCATTTTGCCTTGCTCAAATTCTTTGCAAGAAAACCACCTATTTTCGTAACAACATGCTAGATCCATAAACTTGGTAATGAATTTCAACTGAGCGTGTTTTCTTTAACTGCAAAAACCTTCTTCATTTCACACTTCAGTCATCAACCATGTACCTGTTTACACATCTTCTAACAGAGATTTTGGAGGCAAAATTAGCCCTTATGATTGGTAGTTGTGATCATTTATTCTATTCGAATTCGAATTTAAATCGTATGGGGATTTGTGTATCCCAATTGTATCAGCAATATCTCAAAAACTGTTTAAAAGTAATGTTGTTACTCTTAAAATTAAATGCTGTTTTGAATAATTTTTTAATTCCTTTTTTTACATTTTCAAATATGAAATTCAAATTACAAAATATGAAAATTTCTTTTCATATTTTCAGGTTCTTGAGGAAAATACAATGAATCTCGTAAAAACTCAAGTTGGTGAGACATTACCTATATTCAAAGTGCAAAAATATGTAAGTATCTGTTTATAATCTCAGATCGCTTTCAGGGGTACACAAATACCCATCAGGATTGTTTAAATTAACGCACATTTATGTAAAAAAATATATTAAAAATTCGCACATTTCTTCCTTTTAAATATAAAGAAAATTTTCCTCTACAGCTGGAATGAAAAGTACTTCTTTTCCATCTAATTTTTTTTTCAAATTCCTTTCAATCTTTAGACAACAGATAACAGCCAAATAGTCCTCCAAAACATTTTCGTACAACCTCCGATAAATCCCTCTCCTCTTCCTGCATATAATTGTGGATCTTGGTTAGGACTGAATATCTTGCATGGTGTTCACCATCGCCATGCAAGGTAGCTACAGAATACAGACCTTTAGCTACAGAATGGTATAAATGTAGCATTTTTACTTTTTCTTTTGAGAATGCAGGTGTGTTGATAAGTTAATTAACCACATAAGAACTTCCAGACTGTGGTGTACATTTTTGTCTTGGAGTTATGTTACGATCCTACGGATCCAATGGGCCCGAGTTCGAACCTCAAGAATGCACATTGATGACACCGATTCTGAACCAACAAACGCAACCTTCGTGGTACCCTCTACAGGTAGCAAAGGCCACCATAACACTTGGCGTGATAAAAACGTTCGTTGATCTTCAAAAAACCTGGCGCAGTAACATCGTCCGACTCACATCCGATTCACTGGAGGGGGAGTAATGTGGTGGTAAGTTCATAAGCCACATAAGAACTTCCAGTGCGGAGTATACACTTCTGTCCTAGAAGCTATGCACTCGACTACGGACGCAATGGTCCCGAGATCAAACCTCAAGAATGCACACACGTTTTGAACACAAATATTGTTGGAAAAAACCCCAATTCACATAATTCACAATTTCAATTATTTAAACCATTTCGTTTATGAATTATCAAATTTGCATATTTGAGAAAGTATGGGTAGACAGACAGATAGTAAACTATTTCGTATTTGGTTCAAAATTTGATAAGAATATATATTTTGAATGCGAAACCTGTACACCAAATTTTATTTACAAAGTTCTGTGCATTTTGTAATTAATGAGTTCATTAGTAAACAAACAGCCAGACAGATTGACTTCCTATGAACAGATTTTTCTCAAAGTTGAATCGAAATATACATATTTGGCATATGAAATTTCATCCATTTACCATAAAGTGATTTTGATTCATCTTTGTCACAGACATACATACTAATTGAATAAGAGATAAGCCAAAATATGCAAAATACGTGTTTTGGACTCAGTTAGGTGTGAAACGAAGAGTTTCATTAAAATGCCGATTTTGATTTTTTTGACGATTACAGTATATTGTCCATACTTCGTATACTTTAAAATAACCAGCAGAAGTGGTTTTGATAAAATTTTCTAGCATACTCTCTAATAAAGGCATTATCTCTGAGATTGTCTTGATGTCATTAGTGTACATGAGTTAAGAAATAATAACCTTTGTCTTGAATTTAGTATTTTTCTTGACTCTATCGAGTGTACCTTAAAGAGTTTTTTGAAGATTGGTCCTTGATACGCTTCTAATGGAACCAAAAATAGAATTATTGTTTTAGACGCGTTTTTCCGATTTGAACCAACATTTGGCTCAAAACTACGATTGAAGAGTTTGTTGCAAAAAGGATGTAGGCCCAACTTTGCAGAATTTCGAGTTATATGTAATAACATGTGGTTAAAAAAACCATTTTCGTCTTTTTCATTTGATGCCAAAGAATTGTAGTGCCAATCGTTAGTTCTCGCATTACTCAAGGGATGAAGCTATTTTTCCCATCAGAATTTATAATTTTCAAATCCTTTTTATCGTTTTCTGCAAAACTGAATAATTGGAACTCCCTCCTTTTTTCATCAAACCTTCAATTTTTTTAACTATCGCGATTACATGCTTTTAAATCTTGGATGGCTTTATAACACTATTTAATCTCAAAATGTTACATTTTTTTCAGCTGCATTGTTGTGGTGCTAAGTCGCCTAACGATTGGATTGAGTCCAAATGGTGGCATCATCAGCGGACAAAAAACTTCAAATTCGTGGTGCCCATCAGCTGCTGCATTGCCCCCTACAAGAACTGGACATGTAACATGGGTAACAGTCCCTACCGACAAGTTCATGTGCCCAGTCGTATATATCAAAAGGTAAGATCGTATCTACCGTCAGCATTCATAACAGCCACCAACAGCCGATCGTATCATCAGCATTCATAAAAGCCACCAGCAAACACCTGCTGAGGTTGTGAGTTAAAATCAAATCAGTATTTAATACTCTCCACAATCAAATGTCATTATGCAATGATTCAGAAGTGCTTCATATTGTTGCAAACAGATTCTAAAAATTGTTTACCAAATGCAGAAGTGGATCTAGTTGTATTGGGCACTATGGAACTGATTTTCAAGTTATACTAATAAAAAAAATTTGTTGGCAAGGAAATGAATTTCATTTGTCGAGGAATATAATAAACTTTTCCGCCATCATTTATTTCTTTGATTTGAAAATGATCGATAATCTTGTAAATTTAATGTAATGATTTGGAAGTCTTGCTCTATGACCTGTTATGCAATATAATTAAGTGATGCAATTAAATTCAAGACATTCATTGATAGCATCTATTTCAATTGATTGGAAGCAACTTTTGCATGGTTGAGATTTATTAGGCCTTGTTCTGTGACCTTAGTTTGTGAATTTTGGAAAGGGAATACAACTGCAAGCTGTTTGCAAACTAGGTTTGAGATTGGATAATGTTATGAAATGATAGGATTTGATGAAAATGAGTAGAAAAGAAATTTTGAAAAACAGTTGAAGTGGAAAAGAATTACAAT
>JAPMOQ010031311.1:0-22012 GCA_026543055.1 Argiope trifasciata
TTTTTTTTTGTTGGAGTATTACTTTTTTCATTTATAGACTTTTTATAAAAATTAAGTCCCAATTTACGGAAAAAATGCATATATACGCATGTTTTCTCCCATAATGTCTTTGCATCTCCAAATGTTTAGTAGATTATGGTTCGTTTCATTTATCCTTGCATTGTATAACTTATGTGCAAAGAAAAATAGGATTGCTGCAATGCAATTTTGAGAGGAGTGTTGACCGTTTGGGTTAAATTTCATTACAATTTACTACACATTTTCCTATTTCTCATACATTACATTTTGAAATAATTTTCTTGTATTAATAGTATTTTATATTATAATTGACAACACATCTAAAAACCAGAGTTTCAAATATTTTTTAAAATATCCAATTTTTCAAAAATATTATTTTTATCGTAGCCGGATACCTTAATCATACAGTAAGAAAATGTTTTTCTTACTTTATCACCCACCTCATATTTGTTAAAATTACGAGAAGTAGACAAATGTGTACTCGAAATATATATTTACAATGAAGACCACTACAGAAAGGAAACTTTTCCAAACCTTAACAGGGCGATATATTTCCAAACAACTTCCCCCCATTTTGTATCAAATGAAAAACAGTCATTTAAGGAAACATTTCAGCAGATTGTGAAGGGGCGTTCATACGAAACCTCAGCGGAGGGGAAGATCTTTTTGTCCACTGGAGGTGAAACTTCCCCCATCCCTCCACATCATTCAGGAGAGTAGAAATCCAAGAATTCCGTCGGGGATGTCGGGTGTTTCATTTCAGAATAAATGGCCCGCTTCGAGGTTGAGAGTTTCACATTCTTCTGCGGAAATCATCTCATTTTCAAGAGGAGAGGCATTTCGTGTAGAATATTGGAAAAATTGTGCAACTGAATGAATAATATTGCTCGTAAAAGATCATAGTAAGAATGGGCATTCTGTATGCGAATCTATCATCCAATAATATTTTTATTTATATAAATAAATTATCTATATAAATATGCATGTCTATCTGTGTATCTATCATGCCTTCCTAAACAGTTCATCCGATGGCGATGAAACTGGGTCGGCTTATTGCTTATAACCTAAGAGATGGTTATAGGGATAATACAATGATCTAATTTTTTAAAAAATCGAATCTCAACAGCATTTTTTTACCAAGGATTCATCTCCAATTAACTCGTCCGGGGGACAATCGATTCTGTAGAAATATTAATTCAAAGTGAAAGGGTTATATTTTGTAGCTATAGTAAGCAAATGTCATGCAACTCATTCTGAGAAGTTATGACTTTATGATAGATTGTGCGAGAAAGTTTTAGGGAGACCAAAAATTAGGGGGGAGGTATATTTTAATTAAATTTTCTTCACAGTAGCCGCCGAAATTATTGTAACACCCATAATTTTGACCCATCTTTTGTCCCTTCTAAAATTATTATTTCATTTATATTAACGATTTGATGGCAAATATGGTTTCTTAGTTTAATCCCTTTTAAAAGTCACTATTTTAATCTCATTCACTAGCATTAAAGGCGAGAATTCCGAACGAATATGAAAAAAATCAAGAGGTACAACAAATAGTTTCTTCCATTATCATTCTGAAAGAACATCAAGCTTTAGAATTCTAAAAGAATACACACATCTAATACATAAAATTGAATATTTGTTTGTTCGTATTTTATATACTGTCGAACCATTCATCCTATTTCGATGAAACATCGCCAAACTATTGATTGGCTTCACTTAATAATATTTCTTTCAGCGACAGCAACGCGCAGGGTACCAGCTATTTTTAATATAACTATTAATTTAGTTTATTAAGGAAAAACGTGAATGCAGGAATTTCTTCCTAAAGAACTTTACATCTCGACCTCCTCATTTATCTACCTGTGAACAGAGTAAATCCACTTTCACTTCCTTTTGTACATGAATTAAGGTATCCGACTATAATCGAAGGAAAAAATTTTAATAGTTTTAGTATTGGTGAAATTATTTATGGTTTTTAGATGTATTGTCAGTTATAAATACTATAGATACACAATTATTTGAAAATATTCATATTTTGGGAAATGAGGAAATGTGTAGTAAATTTTAATGAAATTTAAACAAAACGGTTTACTCTCTACACAAAATGGTAATGCGACAATCCTAGTTTTCTACGCACGCAAGTTATATATGGGGAAAATGCACTTATATATACAATTTTTTACATAAATTCACAATTTAATTTTTCTGCAATCAGCTATAAATGAAAAAAGTATTTCACCAACAATAAGACTTTTAGTTCATTGCATTACCCATTTTATTTAATATACACAATTTTTATGTAAATACCTTGATTAGCCTTGAGGATAGCATGTTAACTATAAAGGATTTTCATGAAAATTATACTTTTGAGAAAATTGAATCTAAAGACAAATTTTAGCAGAAAAATATATGAACCTGGAAGTTTTCCATGGTTTCCTTTTCATAGAAAAGTCAAACTGTTTAGGAAAGAAAAAAGTCTGAACTACAAGAAATAATAAGAATTTTTTAAAAATTAACAATGTGGCAGATAACTAGTGTTTTTAATTTTATTTTTACCGCATTTTCCCCGTATTATTTATAAATTTTATTTCAGCGTGTTTGCCTGCATATATTTTCCCAGATACTTTGGTATCTGCAATTTGAATATTTTTTTTTATTTTATCATGCATTTCAATTCTTTTCTATCATATATTGTAATTTTTTGTTAGTAAGTGATTCATTTTGTTTCATTTTTTTGTCTTTGTGTATGTACTTGTTTTCTTCCATTATCTTTTAAAAGATTCCAGACTTTTAAATTCTTGGAACTAAACAAAGTTGATTTGACAAAGAAATCTATTCTCTGTATGAGTCCAATAATGTTTCTATCCTTTTCCGAGAAAGTACTACTCAGAAACAGTTCCTTTGTTTTTTTCCATTGACTCGTTTTCTGCCAAAACTCTACTGACACATAATTTACTGAAACTCTATTCATTACGCATTCCAACATTTCGAAAATAAGGCACTCAACATAATTTTCTCTGTCCCACCATTAAGACTTCTGTGCTTCGTATTGTAGTAACATACATCCTAAGTATCTATTTAGTATGTTCTAATTCTTTCTGTCGATTAAAGTAAAATTGCTCATATCGTTCTTTCTCTAAAAGTATTTACTCCATGGAGTATTTATGGAGTATTTACTCCATATGCGAGAAAGTAAAGATGGAAATTTTTCAACATTCATTTATATTTTGTATCTTTTGTAAAACATAACTAACGACTTGCGAGTAAATGGAGAATAACGATTCTTTTCTTTATTTTTACTTTTGGAGCCTTCAATGTATTCATTTTTCAAAGTTCAGTAAGTTAAATATTCCTTTTTTAGATGTGTTTACGGCAAAGTTTAAAATTTAGGCACACAAATTAACTGTAGCAATACATTACAAAAATTACTTGTAGTAATACACATTCGGTTACTTGTTCTACCAACAAGGAGTTAAATGTGGAAATGGTCACAAACTACGAAATCAAGTTACAGTTAAAGACTAACACTTGTGGCATAACTCTTGAACTTTTGCGTAGTATCATGCGTACTTCGTTTTATCGAATCTTCATAGTTGTAAGCAAAAAATGAACCATACATAACGATTATAATTTACTCTTAAAATCATTTCGAATGCATAGATGAAAGGAATAAAATACATCTATGAATTTAAATTTGAATCAAAATACGAAAATCTTCTTAAAATAGGAGGTGTCATCTTACTAGATAGTAAAGAAAATAAAACAGGTAAATGATTAAATGAATTTAAAAAATTATTCCCAAAATGAAAGGATATTTCCTTATCTGAACAAACAAAATAAAGTTAAAGAAGAGTCAAATCAATAAAAACGATATATTTTCCGCACAAAAAAAATCTCAAATTATATGATATGGCGATATATCAGGATTTTCTTGAACTGAGATAAAAGTTTTTTTTTCTTTTTGCTTTCAATCTCATTGAAACTTCTAGACGAAAGTTCGGATAAAGCAAAATAAATGCAGTTATATAAATGGGCATTTATAACGTGGTATTTTTATTATCCGAAGGAAAAAGTGGAATCTAGAACACAAAAAGTACAGTTTAAAATTCTTACATAAAGACTGTAAGAAAAATTATGAGATATTAGCTTATAGAAAAATGGATTCAAAATAACAGAGAAAAAAATGTCTATTTCAAAATATGAAAACGTAGTAAATAGGCTAATAAAATTTCTTCCTTCTTAAATGCTTGTTTTAAGAATGGTTCAATAAAAATGTAAACAATTCATCTTATCTTAAATGTATTGAAAGAATAAGAACTCCGATATCAATTATGAGTTAAACATTTGAATTGTTTAAAAGTAATAAATTTCTTACTTACATTTATAAATAACCATCCCTGGGTCCTGGCCTATGGGTTAGTGCGTCTTCCTCGTGATCTGGGGGTCCCGGATTCGAGTCCTAACTCGGGCATAGTTGTTCTTTGCACTGTTTTCTATCTGTGAGTTGAATGAAATAATTCTCTTCGTATAAAAATGAGTTATGTCAGCAAATGAAATAAAAGTGTCTTTCTTAAAGTGATAATTATTTTATTAAAAATCTGTGTTTAAAGATTTATTTTCAAAATTATAAATGTTGTTACTTTTTAGAAATTATTTTTTCTTATGTATTTAATGATAATGCTGTTTAGGTAGATAATAATAGAATTTAGCCAAATTTCAATCGGCTTCCTGGCATAAAAGTAGCGCATCTTCTTCGAGATCTGATCGTTCTGGGTTCGAGTCCTGGTTCAGACATGGTTGTTCTTTACACTGCGTTCTATCTGTGAGGTGAATGAAAGAGCCCCCCACCCCACCTACAAAAAGGGGTCGTGCAAGCGAGTGTGTGAGTGTTATCTTCATATAAGATAAAGTGAGACTTCTGCTCTTGGCTACTTAAGAGCTTTTACCCTCAGAATTTATTGCACAAAATTCATATTAAAATCGCTGACTTCGTCAGAAGTCTTGTCTCTGAAAAATGCCATAAGTAACAGCAACAAGGGATTACATGTATTAGAATTATTCAACTTTCAGTCACTTCATGAGACAAGATTGTACTGAAAAAGGAATGAAAGTAAAAATAGCATGGTGAGATCAATACTCCTTTTATTAGCTGGCTTCTTGTCTTAGGGCTAGCATATCTCCCCCTTGATCTAGGAGATCCGAGTTCGAATCCCGGTTCGGGCTTCGTTGTTCTATCTGTGATGTGTGTGAATGTGCCTAGCTGTAAAAAGAGCTTGTGGAAGCGAATGTGAGGCTTGAAGTCGTACTCTATACCATAAATTTGCCTGAAAAAACTAGGGACTCTCATTCCGTCTTAAATCACTCTCAGCTGGTTTTAAAGGGACATTGGTAACAACAACTCATTTTATTCACTCTTTGCATAAAAAATTAATATATCGAATAAAAAAAGTATAAAATTCAATTTTCATTAATTAATATTTAATTTTAATTCAATATTTTTATTAAAGAATGGAGCTAACTTTTAAGCATCATGTATATTATTTTTAAACGAAAGTATTAAATAAAATAAATAACTTAGGATTTCCTTACATTTCTTTAAGCAAATGTTTTCCATGACGAGAGCAAATACTCACTTCAATACTCCTGAAATAAAACTCCGAAAATATATCGATTTTAGTTTATCAGAATTAATTAAAATCTAACTATTTGACTCATAAATTTTGCTAAATAATCGTAATCAGAAAGATTTGTCTAAACTAAAATTCACTTTCATACTAATTTTGTGTTAGAAATTGAAATTTAATACAAGACTATTTTAATAGATTTTTTTTCATATTCTTCAAGCCTAAGAAACATGAACAAATCTCTTTTATAATTAACGAATTAAAGCGAGCAAGTTATCTATAAAATAAACACACTTTTAAAAGGGGATCAGATGCCTCAATTAGAGTTTAAATCTGTGTTCAAACTAGCTGAATATAACCTTTCCACTTTGTACTTGAATGAACATTTGGGATTTCCCGAGAGCTTTTCACTCTGAAAATTGCATAGAATGCAATGTTAAGAAGCTTTTACGCATAGAGTTATCTCTAAGAAGAGGAGTCATTTTTAATTAATACTTAAAGGCCCTATTAGTATTTTCATAAATTTTAACTGGATTCGTACATCTTAGGTTCAAGGATATATCAAATTCACATTAATTTGGAAACGAAACAACTTTTTATTTTAGAATTAACTATACATGTTGATTATAATTAAGGTATCCGACTACATTCAAAAGATTTTTTTTTGAAAAATTGGATTTTTTAAAACTATTTAAAACTGTGGTTTTTAAATTTATTAATTTATCATTCTACAAAAAATTATAAATACAATAAACTTATTTCAAA
Organism: Argiope trifasciata; assembly: GCA_026543055.1. NCBI lineage: Eukaryota > Metazoa > Arthropoda > Arachnida > Araneae > Araneidae > Argiope > Argiope trifasciata. The sequence goes on from JAPMOQ010031311.1 coordinate 6,411, forward strand.
ACATTATATATTTTGAGGAAAAAGAAAATTTGTAGTAACTGTTAGTGAAATCTAACCAAAACGGTGAAAACTCTACAAAAAATGGCAATGTAGCAAATCCTATTTTTCTCTCTACAGAAGTAATAGAATACAGTGATGAATAAAATGATCCGAAATCTAAGAAAAGTTTGAAATGCAAAGAAGTTATGGGTGAAAATATACGCATATATTTATTTTTTTAATTCACAATTTAATATTTCTAAACACACATTTAAAGGAAAAAAGTATTTAGCCAACAATAAAACTTTTGGTTTCTTTCATTGCTCATATTATTTAAAATACACGCTGAAATTTTAACGAAAATATGTCTATTAGTTTTAGAATTATTATGAAAATTCGAGAAAATTGAAGTAAAAGACAAATTTTAGTTGAACAATATGCGAACCTGGGTGACAGGTCTGGCCTTCCTTTTCCTTGTTTAGATAAACACTTTTGGAAAGAGGAAAGCCTGTATTGCAAGAAGTAACTATAAAAAAATATTTGCCAATGAGGCCGTTAACCAGTGTTTTTTTAACGTAGTTGGATACCTTGAACTTCCACTTAAAACAGCATCCTACAAAGCAAACGGATGAATAGAGTGCTGCGAAATTTGGTGTAATGTCTGTACATGAGATGCTCTCGCAGAATTTTTAAAAATAGTTGCAAAACGTCGAACAGAGGAGGCCTTTACCGGCAAAACATTAAATTAACGCAATAAACGACCAAAACGGAATACAGAAACAGTAATGACAATCCGTAACAAGTAGTATGAATAATACAATATAAAATCGGAAAAACTCTCAATTCTAAAAAATATAATGTCTAGATTCACATAATTGCAAAGATGCAGAAACTTTATGCAAAACAGGGTAGTGTAAGAAACAGTTGTTCTCATGTTTCATGTCGATGTTTCCGGTTGTAATGATGGCGATATCTTGTTGTGAGGATGTTGTAACACTAAATGCCTTAAAGAACTCCATTAATACCTCATGTGCAAAGCATCACAACTGATCAGGTACGAACTGCTGTTGAACACACTGTTCATTGAATTGTGTGTGTGTGATTTTCTCTCTTTTTTTTCTGTCCGGATTCCCAGTTTTTACTTTTTAATATTTTTATTAGTATTTTTCAGAATCTTGTCATCAGAAACAAGCTATAACTCTGTTTCTGTAAATCGGAACTAGTTTTCACTTCCTGCATGGTAGTTATCTAGATAATCAAAATCCACTTCCAAATCTGAGCTTCAAAAAGCTCACAGTTCCTTCGGCTTTGTTTCATTAAACATTAAAATAAATTACCATATTTAAATCAATAAATGTCAGTCTTAATCAGTCACTAAAGCATTAAATAATTAAAACAAATTTCCAGAATCATCAAAAATCAAAGCGAAACTACTTATTTTGGAAATGAAATCAAAATTTAATTCGGAGTTAAGCAACGAAAAGTAGACAAGAATAAAAGCTAAATGAAAAAAAAAAACTATTTATGAAACAAATCTAAATTAATGTAATTAAGATGTTGTAATTAATTAATTTCATAAATTAATGTAATTTATGAAATCGTCTGCACATTTATATTAAAAAATAGTTGCAATGAAGTTCTTCACAGTTCTCGCTATTCTTTTGCTGCTGTAACGTTCGTTCCATTAATAATTTGTTATGTAGGCAATTGTGCAAAAATGTACATATATATATATATATATATATATATATATATATATATATAAAGAAGCGGGGACAAGATATTTGTTTGTATATACTATACCCGTTATCCACACAATCCTTATATTTGATGTACTAGTGAAGCTAAATTTCCGTTCCCGTCAGTAGCGAAGCCCTAGGATGTTTTTTTAAGTTAAAAATTTCTGCCCTGTGGCTTCTTCAGATGCCAACAGGCATCGCGTGTACTAAATTTTGCTCTTTATACAACATACCGGCGCAGCCGGTTTGAAAAAATTGTTATATCAGTTAAGATCATAATTTTAATGTGTAACCATAACTTTTTCCTACAAGTGTTTGTTTATTTTGTCTGTTATCTTTATTGGTATTATCTATCTATCTATCTATATATATATATATATATATATAAATTATTGCACATTGATATGGTTTTAACATTGTTTTGGCGCAGCATAGTCAAAATATGGCTCTTGCGCCAGAAAAATACAAATAAACAAATCCAGAACTTTATTGGTGACTTGGCATCCTTTGTGCAGCAAGAGGTACACTATTCTTCACTTTTACCCATATTTCACTTGCATGAAATTTCTCACAAGAAATACCACTGTTGCTCTTCTTACCAACAGAATTTTCGGTGCTTACCCAGGCTCATGCAAACATTTAATTAGTAAGTTTAATCCTTTCATTTTGGGGGTCTCTCTTTCTAATATTAGTTCCAAAAGCAATTTAGCCAGTTGCACCATCTCCTCCCCTGGGACTTCTAGGCGAAGGAAAGTCATTGAATGTTCTTTAAATGGTAAAGAATGCGATCTTTTATCATTACTCCGTTTTCTCACCCTGGCAAGGGCTGTTGTGACCTGGTGGTAAGATCTCGGCTTCAGAACCGGATAGTTTCAAGTTCGAGACTCGATTCCACCAAAGAACTGTTGCATGAAGGGCTTTCTTGCACATTAAATCGGTCGGGTCCAAACGTCCACCCGCTGGTGTGCGGAGTGGGAGTGGCAGTTCAGGTGTCGTCCTCGTCATCTGACCGAGATTCAAAATGACGAGGCCCGTCCCAAAATATACCTAGTAGTGCTTTACAATGGCACGTTTATATAACTAAACTAAACCAAACTCTCCCAGGCAAGCAGGATTCCACCAAAGGCATTGAAAAGTGTCCCTGCTTTTCTTGAGTGCTTCCAAGTCCCTCTCATATGACCGCAATTTTCCCTTGAGTTCGTCGTACTAGAAAGGCAAATCGATTTCGATTTTGGCTCTACGGGCTACAATAAGTATTGCATTTGTAGTTTGGATATCCCTCTTCCCAAAACAGTTAATCCTTTGTAGGAAAAGGAAGGCCTGGCCTATCATGCAGAGCCGCATATCTTTTAGCTAGAATTTGTCTAGCACTTCGATTTTCTCTAACCTTTTTAATTTTTATTAAAAGTATCCACCGTTAACATGATATCTCAAACACTAATAGAGGTATTGACATAAAAATTCCAACGTGTGTTTTAAACAATATTGACACTGAAATGAACCTCAACTCTCACTATTGGTGAAGTACTTTTTCATTTAGAGTTGGTTTTAAAATACTTAAGTTGTGAATTTATGGAAAAAAATGCATATATAGGTATATTTTTATCCGTCACTTCTTTGCATCACAAATTTTTCCTTATATATTAGTTCATTTCATTCATCATTATATTCCATAACTTGTGTAAAAAATAGGATTGCTAAATTAAAATTTTGTTTATAATTTGAACCGTTTTGGTTAATTTTCAATAAAATTTCAGACAAATTTTTCTATTTCTCAAAATATATATTTTAAAATAGTTTTTTGAATTTATAGCATTTTGTATTATAATAGAAAATATATTTAAAAACCATCGTTTAAAAAAAATCCAGTCTTTCAATTTTTTTTCTTTCAAACGTAGTCAGATACCTTAATTTTTTTTCTGTTTTTTTATTATTATTTATTTTGTTATCATAGATATATCTCAAGTATCTTTTTTCTTGAATAATTTTCAAGTGGTGATCCCTTTAGAGAATCATATATTTAATTATTTATTGATAATTTAATTAATTATAAAAATATTTTTTAAATACCATTATCCAGCATAAGGTATACATTTATTAAATTTCAGTTCCTTTTAAATTTAAATGGATACGATTTTTAAGAACATTAAACAAATTCAAAAATCATATTCCAAATATTCCGTTACTGGTTCATTTATTCAACTCCAATATAGAAAGACTTATTTTTCCGATTGTCAAATAAAAACAATTTATGTAAATTATTGCCATTACCAAAAGTTATTTGCAAGAAGAAAAATAACTAAGCCAACAAATTGGAATGCATTTTAAACTTAGAATTCTTCCTTAAGCCATTTTAACATAGATTATGTGTTTTTGCAGCTAATCTTTTCAAAAGGTTTTTAGAAAGCTTCAATGAGTTTCGATACTTTTAAATTTTTCAACTACTGCTGGCCATTTATTTACTTAAACTTCCCCTTTTTGTTGAGAGGCAAGAACATTCTAAAGATAAATTTCACCCATTGCTCCATGCGATGAATCACTTGTTCTTTTTCTTTGTAGAACTTCAATTAAAAATGATAAATGTTTAACTTAGCTTAAGGAAGACATTTTCGATGTAATATTTTTACATTTTTTTTTTCTTTTTCATTTTCATCGGGTTCTCAAAACTCCTCACTTGAACAACCATTTCGTTTATTTATATTTCTAAGTATTTCTGTTCGACAGAATAGAGCTCACAGTTTAAGGCATCCGACTACGTTCGAATGGATTTTTTTTTAAATGGATTTTTTAGAAACATTTTGAGATTTTTAGATGTATTGTCAATAATAAACACTATAAATACAAAAAATAATTATTTGGAAATAGATTTTGAGAAATGGAAAAATGCGAGGTATATTTTAATGAAATTGAACCAAAATGGTTAACACTCTACACAAAATTGTAATGCAGCAATCTTATTTTTATATAAGTTACGGAATCTAATAATGAATAAAATGAGCCAAAATCTATGAAACATTTTGAGATACAAAGAAATTATGAGTAAAAATATACGCATGCATGCATTTATACCATAAATATACAAGTTAATTGTTCTACAAACACATATAAATGAAAAAGTATTTCACCGGCAATCAACTTTTGGTTCCTTTCTTTTTCCATATTATTTAAAAAATCCGCTGACATTTTTATATAAATACCTCTATTGGTATCGAGATAACAGGTTAACGGTGGAGAAATTTTCAAAAAAATTATACTATTGAGAAAATTAAAGCTAAAGACATTTTTAAGCAGAACAATATGTGACGCTTTACGATAGATTAGTTCTTCATTTTCTTAAAAAAATAAACTGGTTTGGAAAGATATAAGTCTGAACTACAAGAAATAATGAGAATTATAAAAAAAATCGCCAATGTGATTGAGGACCATTGTTTTAAAAGTAGTCGGATACCTTAAGAGAGAAATGAAGGAATTAAGTAAAATTTTGAACTTTTAAATTGAATTTATTTTTATTATCAGCATATTAAATATCTGCAGGTTAACTATGGTAAATATGTAAAAATACGGCTGGTAAATAATTTTAGAAATTTTGATCAATTTTGAATCCAAAATGAGTACGAAGAATCAAATTATTTATACATAATCAAAGCATATAAAAAAACACGTTTGTATTTCTTCTGAATAGTTACTGAATCATAATAACAATGAAAATGATTGATAAGAATAAAATAATAAAAATATAGAAAATAAAGAAATCTATATAAATAAATGTGACAATATATGTATGACCGATTTTCTTTCTTAGTTGCTTATAATTAAAAGCTGAATCAATTTTAAAATTAGACGGTGATAAAAAAATATGATTATTACTATGCATAATCATATTAAAGTGAGAACTGAAATGAAATAGGCCTAAACTTCAAACTCTAGTTTCTTTTCCAACATTTATAATTCTGAAAAGGGCTTCAGACTCATTTTTGTTGGAATCGGAGTTAAAAATGACGTTCAAATTAGATTATTGTAAATTAACCTTTATTTAACATTGAATTTCTCATAATATCCTCGAATATGAAGTCTATTTATTATCTAGCTAGTTAGTGAATGATGGAAGGATTCTAAATAATTTTATAGTTTGAACTTGTAAACGAATAATTAGTGACTATTGAATTCCATTCATATATTTTTAAAAAACTCTTAAATTAAGTCATACTTAACAATATTTAGTACATACTATATTTATTGAAATTTAATGTTAAAAAACAAGTGAGAGTTATAATAAGACAAATAACGTGTCTATAATAAAGCAACAGATATTGTATTATTGCAGTCATTGGCATTGTGATTCTAATTAGCAACTAATATGAAGCCCTCTTTTGATAAATTATTTATTATATTCTCATAATTCAATAAATTTATATCGTAATCTATATAATTTGAAACAAATTAATCTTTCATTTAATAAATCTGTGAAAACGTGTATTCATTTTTTTATTATGTCTCGTAATTGTGAATAATCTACATTTTTATACAAATATTATAGATTAAAGCTGTATGATTATAAATATAGATTATAGATATGTATGATTATAAATGAAGATCAAATTAAACGTATGAAAAATATACTGGGCTTAATATTTTCCTAATATTTCACATAATTTTTATTTTTGTGAATTATTTTTTTGTCAACAGGATAGACATATTCCTGTAATAAATATCTACCTGAAAACTTATCTCAGTTCTAATCAAATACTTAATTACAAATTCTAAAATGATGGACGCCTTTCTTGAGAATTATGTTTTTTTGTACTTAGTTTTTGATCAATTAAACATCTTTATTCTTCATACGTTTTGGGGTCGTGTTGGCCTGATGATAAGGTCTGGGCTTCGAAACCGGAGGGTTGCAGGTTCGACGTCTGATTCCACTGAAGAACCGTCGTTTAAGATAGTCTGGTGCACGTTGAATCTGTCGGGCACAAATATCCTCCTGCTGTTGTGGTGTGGAAGTTTAGAGAGGGTGGCAACATCTAAGATGCTGTCCTCGTCATCTGACCACAATTCAAAAAAACGAGATCCGTCCCAAAATAGTCCTAGTGCTGCTTCAAAAAGGAATTTAATATAACTAATCGAAACTAATCTTCATACGTTCGGATAACTTTTGGTTATTTTATTCCTGCCTAACGTCCCGTGACTGTTTGTATTGGTCACTAACAATCCAGCTATGTAGGCTGTCCATTTCCCAATAATTTTGGTATAATAGATCCAATAATATTCAACTACCCAATAATATTAAAATATAAATTATTTGAAATTTCCCAATAAATTTCAAATAGTAGTCTCTTGCGATATGTCCCAGATAGCACAATCTGTTGCACAATATCGCATAACATTGTGTGATATTTTATGATATTAAACAATATTCCACACTATTAATTAATATTGAGAATATTGATGAATGCCATACAATATTGTACAAGGTTTGTGTGCTACTAGGGTTCGAGTAGCACAGTCTGTTGCACTATATCGTACAATATTGTGCGATATTATATGATATTAGCCGCCTTTGGCGACCAGCTGGTTCGCCATAAGTAAAGCGTTCTAAAATTTTCAATTAAATCACGTATTCATTAGCCTTGAAGTAATTCCGGGCATTGATTGACCTGAAATTAGTATTTTCTTTAAAATGATGGACGGAAAGTTCTAAAAGTACACCTTTTCCTAATAATATTCTTTAATTTTATAAATCAGTCAGTTCTAACCATCGGTTATGCTTCCAAAATATTAAAAAAAAATTCGATGATGTTGCCAAAATATTAAATATGTTTTTTTAAAGAAAGCGAGAAAGGGAAAAAAATATTAAATTAATGATACAGATATTGCAAACGATTACATAAATATGTCATTAAATCGGGATTTCAATGCATATCCTGTCTAAATTCAATCAAGTTTACCGTAAATAAAGATGATTTATTGAGTTAATGATATAGATATTGCAAACGATTGTAGAAACCCTTGCTTTGCATTTATTTTTCAAAGAAAATATCACATTTTATATTTCTTTTATTTTATCCAGTCACGTGCTGAAAGTTGCATTTCTGTAGATTTATTTTGCGATGATAATTTTTTTTATTTGAACCTCAGGCTTTCTTTTATTTTATCCCGTCACGTGATAAAAACATGGTTAAAATATTTCTTTAAAAATTCATTAAAAATAGAAGTTTACATTATAAATTAAAAAACACTGAAACCATTAGAAAGCTAATTTTTTAATTTTTAAATTGATATAAAAATCATGTTTGTGCGATAATATTTTCGGAAGTTATAGCGGAAAAACGTCGAAATTTCGCTTACATTTTAATTAATTCAAATTCTAATTAAAAATTCGAAAAAAGGGCTCCGAGGTGCACATTCCGGACCTCCAAGGTATACATGTACCAAATTTGGTAGCTGTAGGTCCAACGGTCTGGCCTGTAGAGCGCCAACACACGCACACACACACACACATTGAGCTTTATTATAAGTATAGATTAAACAATTTTGCGAATATTGTTTAATGCAATTCTCAGTGGAATATAATGTCATACAATATTATACAATGTTTGTGTGCTACTAATAATGCCGGATCCCTCTTTCTTCAAATTATATCGAAACAATCGCGTGCCCTCAGTCCGCGTTCTTTGCAAGCCGTTTTCTTGTTTATGGTAAACACGCACCATATGCCGTGTTGAATAAATAATATTTAATACGAGATGCACAAATGACGTTAATCAAGGAAAAAAGTGACATGACATGAAATTATATAACTTTAATTAAACTAATTTTATTGGAAGAAAATGCTAAGAGAATATTCTTTTTCTTCAAAGAAACACAAAAACTTTTTTAATTCTACATATTTTGTTCATTTTTGTTCATTCTACATATTTTGTTCATTTTCATTCATGATTTTAATTCTACATATTATTTTTTAATCAGTTTGATATGGAAGAATGTTGACTAATTAAATCATATGAGAGAAAAATTGTAGTAATTTATTGTATTTTCTTTTTTTTTTATTGAACAGCATATTACTTGAAGGAATTTTTTCTATGATATTATCTGTTTATGACATAAAACATTAACGTTAATTAATTGATTACGTACACATTCTGCAGAATTAATCACGTATTCTCTAAAAATATTAAAATATTTTTTCAACCGAAAAAATAATAATCAAGAAATAAAAAAAAACTAACTTACTTTTATTAAATGCATTAAATGGAAAATACTTTGGCTTTTAAAAATGTTGTTTTATTTCATAAAATATTTTTACTGAAATACTGATGACATTTGAATACGAAATTATTCTCAAGAAATAAAAATTCGGTAAAAGTGATTTTTTTAGCTGTTGCTTACATAGCTTACATTCTATGTTTTTAAGTTTTACTATCACTTTTGTGTCCTTTTAATTAATATTCATATTAATGACAGAAATGAAGTGTTTGAATTATAAAAAAAAGCTAAAAATAAAGCTCAAAATTTAGTATTTGTTGAACAATAGAAAAAAAAATTATAAAAGCAAATCAATTCTTGGGACATCTATTTTCAAAGCTGCAAATAGTAAAGATGGCTGGAATCTTCAAGTAAAAAACTAAATTCTTTGTTAGTGGAAAAATGCTTTTTCTTATGCATCAGCTATGTTATGAAGCAAAAATTCATGTTTTTGTGGCTTTGTAGAATAATTGTTTGAAATAGAATTGAATATACATCAATAATAGTTAATATAATATAGATACAAAACAGCAGCCCTTTTTTGTATACGAAACACACAAACAGTCAATTAATTATATAAAAAATTGATACTGTTTAGAAACCAATAGCCATGCAACATAACCACCAAACAAAAGTGACCACCCATGTCCAGTGGCTGTGACTGACCACCTGAGGCCACCGCAATATTCCCCTACTTGTGAGTATGTGGAGAAATGAACGATTGTTTTGCTCCAAGCGTTATGACAAGTGTTATGTGTCTGAGCTGTTGTGTCAAGTGAGTCTGACGATTTTGTTTGCGTCAAGCGTTATGGAGAACGAAGAACGTGTTCATAGTCCGAATTGGATTAGCTGGGATCGAACCTGGATACCTAGGATTAGTATTCTTGTAACATAATCACTATACAAAAGTGACCATCAATGACCAGGCAGGGGTCTTCTTTTAAGAAACTAACGCAGTAGTGATCGCTCTCTGATTCAGGTCAAAACAAAATCTGAAGAACTATAAAATTATCGATACATTTAAAAAATAAGAATCTCTAAAGTTTAGCTTAATTCTTTATTTAATTTAGTAGTCAAAATGTACTCGATAATTTTTAACAAATTTTGAGGAAATTAATAAAAAAAAATTGGTTGTGTGAAATTATTCTGTCTTAGAATCTGGTATTTCCTTCTTAAAATCAACTTTAAAAAAAAAACTGGAAGTTAAATTACTCTAGTATTGCAAAATTCTTATGAAAAGTATAGAATCTGCAACAGTGTAGAACAGAATTTCTGATAATATAAATAAAAGTTCTGTATGACAATTTTGCTAGATTGAATAACTATTATCATCTATTCAATTGAATGAATAAATTGAACAAATAATATATATTAATACGATTCTTAAGAACTGATTTCATAGAAATTTAGTCAATAGAAAAAGTATTAAAATTTGTTAAATATATATTAAATGTTATTAAAAAGAAATAAAAAACATTTCTGATTTATATTGTTTATTCTGTATATTATATAACTACAAATAATTGTTAATTGCATTATTGTAAATTAGCATTTTCAAAATTTATTGTGCTAAGAAATTAACTTAACCCTTAACTTGGGACCTGCTCTCTATGAAACCACTAGCGATGTATTTTCGGTCATCCCTATTCTTTTTTTAGTTCAATTGAAGGGATTCACCTCGTAGTTGCATATTTAGTGACCTTGAGTACACTGGCACTTTAACAGCCGGTTTCAGTGGATGATTTACATATCATTCAGTTATGGCTTTGAGTGCTGTTTCGAAGACCGCATTCCTCATTAGTATACCAGTGATAAACAAGACTTAGCTTATGGCACAAAAACTTATGCCTGCCTCTAAATATCATCTAATTTACAAGTAAAAAATGATTTTATGAAGCAGTGCTCCTGATACTTAAATGAAGCAGTGACTTCAGTAATGAAGATAATTGTACAGAAGAGTTTTGAGATGAATATTCGCAATCAATTGATTATCATATAAATAATTAATTATTCTAATGTTGATACATTTTGAAAAATTAATAAAATATATATCAAGAGAAATATATACAGAATTTACTTGTTGATTTTTGTACTAGTTCTTAACGTATATGTTTAAAATGCCCTAGAAATCCGTATTATGAATGTCAAAAAAGCCGATAAAAAAAAGGGCCCAATTTACACATTGTCAGTATTTTTAATTTTTCTTATAATCGTTAAATTTTGCATTTTATAGCTTTTTACATACCTTTATACACTGGAAAAATAAATCAAGAATATTATTTATTGTAACATGTAACTTGAGACAAAATTGTATGTTCCAAAATTGTATTCCATATTACTTTCCATACTTGTATGATATTGAATGTTTTTAAATGATAATATATTTTGAAAATTTTCTAATACATACCTATATATAAAGAAAAATATCTGCAAAATATATCCGTAGCCTTTCATGTACATTCATTAGAAAATTTGAGTATGTATGAAACACGATCTCGTAAAGCGCACCTCCACAGTTAATTCCTAAAATTTCACCTCCTCAGTTACGGGTTATAATATCAGGTATTTGATGTTGTAAATTACAAATAATCAATTAAAGCAAATGAATCTTAAGAAAAAGCAGCCATATTCATTTTTATATTTCAGGAAATTTATGCTTCATAATTTGCTACTTGCAATAAAGAAGTATTAACAACAAATAAACGGATTCTGAGAGAAAAAAATGTGTCTATTCAGTTATTCATATACTTCCAATATATCCTTATTTACTTAAAAATTTTCCTTGCATATTGATTAAATTTTAAATTTTTAAAAGTATAAAAGTGTTCCATCCAGCAAAATATATTATGCAAAGTTTGGAAAAATAATAATCCACCTAACTCCAACTGCTAAAGGATTTTAGCCATCAGAAAAAAAAAATATCTCAAAAAGAAACCATTTTTCTCTAAAGCATTTTGTCAATTTTTTTCCCACGTTGCAATTAATTATAACTGCCCACCGTTCAGAAAGAAAATTTAAAGAACGGTTGATTTCAATATTTGTTCCGGTTTTGGTGTTTCAAAGAAATGGAATTACTTTGAAAAATTCTTTTATAGAAATTTAGCTTTCAACTGACTTTGTAAAATACATTTCCCAATGCATTTTGGCATTAAATGAAGGAGACAAAATTTGAAAGGATAATCAGCTGTTTTTAAACAGTGTTGTATTTTTGAACTTATTTCCTTATTTATGAAAGTGTCTAGAAACCTTGGGTCAAATAGATATTTTTACAAGCTTCCTGAGTAATATTCAGTGTATGAACTTCGACTTATGGAGCATAATAATTGTGCATTTAAATTTGAAAATTGGATTCGATTTGACCAGTAATTAATATTTTCCAAGTCTTCCGATCTAAATGCAGGAGCAGAGCTGACAGCCGTATGTCTGGTCTTCGGAACCGGATGGTTTAATTTTATAATCCCATTACAGCAAATACTCGTACTTAGGTGACCATATTTTGCGCAGGATATTAATCGAAGTTCAATATCCTCCCAGTCACAAGATGTAGAAGTTTGTGCGGAACATTGTTGTTAACGATGAGGTTAATAATTGGATAGTTCCATAGTCTGAAAATATTTGCAATTTATTTCAAACCGATGTTTCAAATTGTTAAAGAATACTATACAAAATACAGTTCAACGATGCTAATAATTAATTGCAAAATATGCTGGTTAAGTGCATAAACGATTGAAATGTGTTATGTTTTGTAATTACAAAGCGGAGTTATTATATCCTTGAAAGCTTTGAAATGTGCAAAATTTCAATTGCTTGAAGATATTTTCGCTATCTTGAACTTTTTGCATTTCCCATTTTATTATCATGTGAGATCAAGATCCTTTTTTTGTTGAATATTTGAAGGCAATAAATAATCGAATTTTTGAAATTCGAGGGCAAAAATTTTTTAAGCCTCAAAAAGTGAAGGGTGAAAACTTTTGAAGTCTAAAAATGCATAGACAAAAAATTGTAGAAGCCTCAAAACGTGAAAGCAACAAATTGTTGAAACCTCATAATATGAAGCCAACAAATTGTTGAAGCCTGAAAATGTGAAACCAACAAACTGTTAAATCACCAAAAGGCGAAGACAACAGATTTATGAAACCTAAAAATATGAAGACAACACATTTTTGAAACCTCAAAACGCGAAGGCAACAAATTCCTGAAGTCTCAAACGTGAACTCAACAAATTGTTGAAGTCCCAAAATGCGAGGTCTCGGAATTGTTTCATACCAGCTTAAACAGGCGAATGACTTTAATTTTAAGGTTGCGTCTGAGTTAGAATTTTGGAACTTCAAAAATATTTTGAGTGTATTTGACGGTATCATTCTTTATTTAGTTTGCTTATTTTTTCAGCATTTAGATTTAGCTTTAAAAATTATTCAATCGTATTTAATAAGGACTCAAAATTGTATTTCTGGAAATGATGGATAGACTGTAACCTTTTCCCCACTTTCATTTTCTAGTGAAGGGTTCCAGCCGAATCGATGCACTTAATAAATAAGAAGTTAGATATTTTGACCGATTTATTAATGGCATCAGACACTTTAAATTTATGCCCTCTTTAGACATCGAACTACACTAGAGTTACCGACATTACAATTTCTCACAATTAGTTAGTTATATTATGTTAACGCTATCCTAGTTTTAATATCCCTAGTTTTAAAGCAAAACTAGGGATATTTTGGGACAGATTTCGTCACTTTGAAACATGGTCAGATGACGAGGACGACATCTGAGCTTCCAGGCCCTACTTTGCACAATAAACCAGCGGAAGAGCGTTCACGATGGTTTTCACGTACAACTGACCACCTTACACGATGGTTCCTCTGTGTAATCGGGTCGCAAATCTGAAACCTCCGTCTCAGAAGGCAGGGCATTACCACCAGGCCAACAATAATATCTACAAGAATTATGTGTCAATTATTTTATGTAGCATATACAATTGCAAAAACATTATATGAAAGCGTATGTAGTTATATGTAAAGGAAATATATTTTTTTAAAAATTTATCTGACTTAAAACTACTCTCAGAAAATCAAAATTTCATGTATTAAATTTAACGCCCAGTTAAATAAATTTAAAATACATCAAAATAACTTTCAAAGAAGAGTGAATCTATAATTTACGAATTCGCATTCTTGGATAAACATTTTTGCGCTTAAATTTCAACACCATTCCTGAATTTATTTCTTCCCTAACATAAATTGCAATAATACTTAGCCTTTTTTGTTGTTTTTATCATGCTTTCTTGTAACTGAGCATATGGTTATTTTATTCTTGAGAAATTGCTTATGGGCGTTTCCATATCATTAGGCAGCAAAGAATGATAAATCTATATGAATAAAAATGAATGTTTGTCTGTGTGTCTGTTATGCTCTCCTAAACCATTCGCCCGATTGCGATGAAACTGGGTCAGCATATTGCTTACACTTGTGGCTGGTTATACGCATAGAGCAAAGATCTAAAATAAAGTATAAAAATTCGGATCTGAACCAAATCTATTTCCACAAAGATGACAACACATCTCCACAAGGATTCATCTGCAAATAACTTGTCGAAGCGACACAAAAGAATCTGTAGAAATACAAAATCAAAGTTAACGGTAATATATTTTAGCTACAGTACCCAAATGTCATCCAAGTCCTTCTCAGAGGTAACAACTTTATGACAGATTATGCGAGAAAGGTATGGGGATACTGATTCTGGGGATTTTAATATGTAATTAAATTATAGCGTTTTTCGCAGTAACTGCCAAAAATATTGTAGTACAAATAATTTTGCACTATATTAATTTTCAGAAAATTATCGCTTCAACTCTATTTTTTTATGGTATAAATACATTTTCTGTCTAATCAATTTTGAAAGAAAATATTTTAATCACCTTTTCTGAAATGAAATTTGAGAATTCTGAGCGAATATTAAACGATACACGAGGTACAGTCGTTTCTTTCATTGCCATGCTGAAAGAATATCGAGTTTTACAATTCTAAAAGAACACAAACATCTAATATACAAAAATTAATATTTCTTAGTCCGTGTTTTATGTACTGTCACATCGTTCATTCTATTTCGATAAAACATTGCCCAATTATTAATTGATTACACTTAATTTTATTTTTTGGGCGGCAACAACTCACCGAGTACCAGCTATTACTCTCTAAAAATATATGACTGCTTTTGAGGCTTCGTGAACATGAGGAAATACTTCAATGAGTAGTCACTCGCTCATTTGTATGGACTGTATGAAAGCGAAAACAGGTGTTCCTGCTGCTGAACTTGCCACGCGAATTCAAGGGGCAAAAATGACGTGGATTCCTGATGAATATGAAATAATTAGGAGCATTTGCGAATGTAAAGAACCAGTAAAGTAAAACAGAACGGGATACAATACTTGATGGCGCAATGCGGAAACATCTCCTGCATTAGCATTCAAGCGGCAAGAATAGAATTTGACATTTAGGGAAGCAGTTGATGTCCAACATCCATAAGATGCTTATTCAAATCCAGATTTTTTATGTATACTATAATAGCTGGTACCCAGCGCGTTGCTGCCAAAGAGGAAATAATTATGGAAATATCGCTTGGAATTTGAAATAGTTATTTTGT
>JAPMOQ010031323.1:0-12532 GCA_026543055.1 Argiope trifasciata
TCAGCTCTTAAAACATAAAATGATTTTGCGGTTTAAGTATGAAATTGAGTGCGAAAAATGCAATTAAATCCTCTGTCAGGAAAAAACGAAATTACTTTCCGAACAACCTAATATTATTCTTGCTATTCCTTTAACATTACTGATATGTGGAAGGTTTTCCTTCTCATCCGAGAAAATGAATACTAACGTTGTTAAGAGAATGCTCTCTTGATAAATGTTTAACATGTGTAATTATTGTAGTTTCATTTAGTATGATGAGTACAAATATCACATCCTATTTTAATATATAAAATTGCAAATAAGACTTGATAAGAATTAAATAAAACCCTCAATACCAAAACTGACAAAGATATATCAACGGCTTTATCCCAAGAGATTAAAATACTGTCAAAGGGATAATGATACCTTAAAAAGGCATTGTAGAAGGCATCACGAAACATACATTAAGATTAAAGTCACGGATCTCTTGAGCATAGTTCTAAAGAAAAATATGAACTATAGATATTTTACGCGAATTTAGCATTTTTATTAAATCTATCATATGAATATGTATTTTAAACTCTTTTTTCTCACCGACTGAAACCAAATTTGATTTAAGTAACACTAAGTTCATTGATTTAAGTAAATGATTTAGTTTAGTTAAACATTTAAATGCAAGCGAAAGTATTAACCAACAGAGGGTCAAATGTTCAATGAATTTTACATAAAATTTGATTAGTATTATATTTTATACATTAAACCTGTATACCAAATTTTATCTGCGTAGCTTTTTGCATTTTTTCGAACAACCAGGTAGACATACTTCTTGTGAATAGATTTCTTTTAAAATGTTACAGAAATCTACAAATTAGGACATAATTTAATATGCCAAGTTTCATCCTAATGGGTACAGAAATGGTGGGAGGTGGCCATTCTCCATCGATTACGGAATGTGCCTCCTTGGGGGAAGTTGTATCGTGATCGGTGATGGTTCTTAGGATTCCGTTTTCGCCAATACTGTTGTGAAGTCCGGTCATTCAGATTTTTTCTTGCAATTTCGGACGGATAGGAGTATTCATCTATGATATGCCTAATTTCTGTCGTCCAGCTGAAAGCAATCAAATCATATCAGTCAATTAATCAAATTAAATTCGAATTATTTAGGATATTTTTAACATTATGTTGTAGAAGAAAGCTACGTAAATAGTTGATTTTTTTAGTAAAAATATTGAATTTTAATTTCGTGCTATTTTTTCTTTATAAAAAGAGTTGAAATCTGTCTCTACATTCAGTTTTTGAGAAGTTACAATAAATTTTAAACTTGCTCAATTTACAAGTGTGCTATTTTACAATTCAATTTTCTAATTCAAATTTGAAGGAAAAATTCTTTTACGAAAAACGCCATAAAGTAAAATTAAAGGCATTTTTAAAAAAATTCCAATTTGTACTGTAATAACTTTTAATAATTCCTGAATGAAAAGAGCAATCTGTTAATTTAAAAGAATTCAGCAGCTCTTTTAATACTTTATTAGTAAAAAAAATTGAAAACGTCTTGTTATTTATTAGTTGAATTTCAGTAATTAAAGATTAGATAGAAACATAGGTTATTGTTTAATTTTGTAAACAAGTAATGTCGTTATAGTTATCTAAAAAATCTTCAATAAACAGTTTGATAAACTTCCAAATTATAAAATTTTTGCTTTGTATCTACCTCTTTCTGAACAAAAAAAAAAGTAACATCGACAAACAAAAGACAACATTGGATTTTTAACTAATATACAGAGTGGTTATAATTAAAGTTCCACATTGAAAGGGACATAAAAGGAAAACTACTGGACCAAATGTTATAAAACTTGGTCACAGAGGAGGTCATAGAATTTTTTTTCCATAAAAAAAAGTTAAAAAACTCACCCCCAAGTTAGAAATGAGGCTGTACGTAATACTAAGCAAAATAAGACACTAAGAGATTGTTTTAAAATATGCTTAATCGCTTCTGAAGTATGTTGCAAAGCATATTCAATGTGGCGTCCACTATTATCTGAAATTAAATAAAATCGCATTCCTGCATTCTAAACAGTAGTCTCAGCATATCAGGAGAAATGTTATACCCATGTCGGTGTATTGCATCTTTCAGTTCTGCCAAATTGTTTAGGTTATCCCCTAAATAGTGCTTTTTGAGATTATACACATCGAACATTCTTTGTAATACGTTTCAGAAATTAATTAAATACATTTTAAATCGATGGTTTCATGTCCAACATTGTTTAACAATATTGCATATAGTGCCCTTTTTCTCTTAATGGTGAGTTTTTGGCAGAAAAAAAAAATCTCATGGTCTCCTTTAAACCATTACCAAGTTTGATAACATTTGGTCCAGTAGTTTTCCTTTTATAACCATTTGAAAGAGGAATTTAAATTATAACTACCCTCTACTTTTGTTTCATACAAAGAATGCTTTCTCTCTTTTTTTTCAAACAATTTTGTGCTAAAACTCAAATGCCATTTTGTTTTCAAAAAAAAATCCTTTTGGACATTAATCACTCCATTTAAAAGAGTTATATCCCATCAAGCACCAAAAGGAGTGAAGAAACAGATGTAATTATAAAATAGTTTCATTTTAAACAGTTTCAACTGTAGGAATTTTTTTTACTTCTATGAATTTTATTATACGATATCCTGTGTTATTGGAGTAATCCTTTCTACAATAGAGCATAAATTCATTGGAATACAATTTGAACTTTAGAGTGACCCATATTAATAACCTGAGCTAAATCCACAATCGTCTCTACTGATGTATACATTTTCAATCTTCCGTACAAAATGATCGAATGTTATAAAATAGTTAGAATTCAAAGCTTCAGTTCTATTAATTATTTCTCAAATACATAATGCGTCCGCTGTTTTCGTCGTCGCCGTCATCAACTGGAGTATTACAGGCCTTAAAGGTCAATTTTGTCACATTTGAAGTCACTTATGAACTATTTGTGCAGTTAAAATATTGCCTACATATATATATTTCTCTATTTAAAACGCTTTTAATCAACATAAAAATTAAAAAAAAAACTTTTTTTCAGTATATTAAAAGGGTAATATTTTTTTTCTCTAAAATTTGGAGCTTAAAACAAAAATTGCAAAAGCATGTGACTTAATCAGAAATTTTCAAAGTAAACTGAAATTATACTCATAATAATTCCTAATTTTTATATATTGAATATTTAGAGTTTTTTCTTTCGCTTAGTATAAATGTTATTTATATCTTTGTCCTATTAACTGCTCTCAATTTACATGCTTTAACAATTTTTGTTCTGACCTTCAGATTTTCGATTAAACAATTGATTTTATTTTTTTAAATCTACACTTATAATAAAGCTCAATGTGTGTGTGTTGGCGCTCCACAGGCCAGACCGTTGGACCTACAGCTACCAAATTTGGTACATGTATACCTTGGAGGCCCGGAATGTGCACCTCGGAGCCCTTTTTTTCGAATTTTTAATTAGAATTTGAATTAATTAAAATTTAAGCAAAATTTCGACGTTTTTCTGCTATAACTTCCGAAAATATGGTCGCATAAACATGATTTTTACATCAATTTAAAGATTAAAAAATTAGCCTTCTAACGGTGTCAGTGTTTTAATGTATAACTCAAGCTTCTATTTTTAACGAATTTTTAAAGAAATATTTTAACCGTTTTTTTTATCACGTGACTGGATAAAATAAAAGAAAAATAACGCCGGAAGTTCAAATAAAAAAACAACGATCATCGCAAATCAAATCTAAAGAAATGCAATTTTTAGCACGTGACTGGATAAAATAAAATAAATATAAAATATGATATTTTTTTTAAAAAATAAATGCAAAGCAAAGTTTTCTACAATCGTTTGCAATATCGATATCATTAACTCAATACATTTTTCCCTTTCTCGCTTTCTTTAAAAAAACATTTAATATTTTGGCAACATCACCAAAAAAACATTTTTAATATTTTAGAAGCATAACCGATGGTTAAAATTGACTGATTTATAAAATTAAAGAATATTATTAGGAAAAGGTGTACTTTTAAAACTTTCCGTCCATCATCTTGAAGAAAATATTAATTTCAGGTCAATCAATTCCCGGAATTACTACAAGGCTAATGAATATGTGATTTAATTGAAAATTTTAGAACGCTTTACTCATGGCGAAACAGCTGGTCGCCAAAGGCGGCTAGTATGCGAATAAGTGTGTGTGTTTTAAATTATGTTTATTATTTCCCAAATTTTAAACTTTGTTAAGGTATTTATTCATTGTGGCTAAAAAAGGGTGTGTGTAGCTATTAAGCCTTTATAGATGATCGAAAACTGTCAAGATCAGTGGTGGGGAAACTTTTTTTAAGACGGGCCATTTGTAATTACTAGACGATCGTAGCGGGCCAAAGAATAATGCTTAATCGTTAAAAATTTTATGTGTTCTATAAACATATACATATATTATTACATATACTTATTATTTTAATAGTAAAAAAGCAAAAGGTAAGTCACATTACGAAGTAAGAATGCGTTCAAACATTCACACTGCGGCACTCTTAAACGGGCCGGATTAAACCTTTCCGCGGGCCGTAGTTTCGCCATCACTGGTCAAGATGGTACTGCATGCAAACTGTCTTACAAAATCAGCAGCTTTTTTAAAAAATACATTTGTAATCATACTCATTATAAATATTCATAAAATTTCATTGCAAAGAAAATTGTCTTTCCATAATATTCCAAATTTCTAAGAAAAAATATGTGTATTTTGAATACATATACTTAATATTTGTTAGAATAGGTAACATTCTAACAGAAGAATATTCGTATTCTAAGTATAAATGTTTTTATATTTAAATTCTTATGGTCATTTTAATTTCTGACTTAAATCAATTTTTTAATCAAAAGTATTAAAAAAATGATGCTAAAAATCGCAATACTAAAACAATGGATGCTAATACAAAATCGTAAAAGTAAGAAATAATGATAGAAATATTCTAAATAAAAAGGAATTTATATCTCACCTGTAAAATATTTTAATTTTCGATCGATATTCTGGAATTTATGATTAAATTGCTTTTTAATTTCTGTTTAATATAGCTTCATTTTCATTGAAAATACACAGTTTTAACTATCATGACACTAATCTAATGTTTGCAATATTCTTATTTTTATGATTTTCTGTTCTTGTTACTTATGGCATTTGCCATAGACGAGTCTGCTGACAAAGCCAATGATTTTGTGCTGTAGCATCTGAGGATAAAGTCCTCTGAGCGTTGACTTCTAGCTCACATGAAGGTTACACAGCCCCTTTTTACAAGTGGTCTTTGACACCTCACAATTTGAACACAAAGTAAAGAACAATTAAAGAACAATCATGCCCGAACTGGGACTTGAAGCTGCGATGCCCAGATAACGGGGAAGACGTGCTACCGCTAGGCAGGACTACAGGTTATAATTTCCTATTTTCAATCTTAAATATATTTCGTAATTTTTGCTTGTAGATATTATTGATTCTCAAAATTAATATATTTCACTTGATCACAATTTTTACAAGTTGTCACTATTTTAAAATCCTTTTGTAGCTAAATTAATACAGTAATTGATAATAAAAAGCTTTAAAATTGTTAAAATATTCCTTCGTTAAAGAGAATCACTTAAAAAATTGTATATGTATAAAACTTCATAATTAGAGCAAAGAAAACGAGTGAAAATGTTCTGCCCAAATTTTTTCGCATACCTTCGAATAAACTTGTCATGCCAGTAAACGTTACGCATGATATGGGTATACAATACAAAATATTAATTTTTGACCTGAATATAGCCATTTTATTGAGCCTCTTGAGTCATCCTTGGCAAAGTTTTTGGATATTAATCCCTGGGATGGCGTTAATGGTATCCGAAAATCGCATTTGCGCTTTAGATGCGTTTTTATCAACCGACTGGAACAAAAAAATTCGGCACAATGCACTAGTAGTCATAAAGTCTCATATTAATCAAAATTTAATATATTTGATTTATTCTGTTTTGGATTTATTGCTTTAAATATTTATAAACTAGCCGCCTTTGGCGACCAGCTGGTTCGCCATGAGTAAAGCGTTCTAAAATTTTCAATTAAATCACATATTCATTAGCCTTGAAGTAATTCTGGGCATTGATTGACCTGAAATTAATATTTTCTTTAAGATGATGGACGGAAAGTTCTAAAAGTACACCTTTTCCTAGTAATATTCTTTAATTTTATAAATCAGTCAGTTTTAAGCATCGGTTAAGCTTCCAAAATATTAAAAAAATTTCGATGATGTTGCTAAAATATTAAATATGTTTTTTTTTTTTTTTAAAAAAAGAGGGAATGGGAAAAAAGTGTTAAATTAATGATACAGATGTTGCAAACGATTACATAAATATGCCATTAGGTCGGGATTTCAATGCATATCCTGTCTAAATTCAATCAGGTTTACCGTAAATAAAGAAGATTTATTGAGTTAATGATATAGATATTGCAAACGATTGTAGAAACCTTTGCTCTTTATTTATTATTTAAAGAAAATACCACATTTTATATTTATTTTATTTTATCCAGTCACGTGCTGAAAGTTACATTTCTTTAGATTTATTTTGCGATGATAATTTTCTTTATTTGAACTTCCGGCATTCTTTTATTTTATCCAGTCCCGTGCTAAAAAAACATGGTTAAAATATTTTTTTAAAAATTCGTTAAAAATAGAAGTTTGAGTTATACATTAAAACACTGATACCATTAGAAAGCTAATTTTTTAATCTTTAAATTGATGTAAAAATCATGTTTATGCGATCATATTTTCGGAAGCTATAGCGGAAAAACGTCGAAATTTCGCTTAAATTTTAATTAATTCAAATTCTAATTAAAAATTCGAAAAAAGGGCTCCGAGGTGCACATTCCGGACCTCCAAGGTATACATGTACCAAATTTGGTAGCTGTAGGTCCAACGGTCTGGCCTGTAGAGCGCCAACACACACACACACAGTGAGCTTTATTATAAGTATAGAAGTACAGACCGACAGAAAACTGAACCATAGTTGGATATGGCTCAAAACTGACAAGCATCTAAGCTATGAATGTTAAATTTATGTACCGAATCTTTATCTATCTAATACTTATTATCAAATACTATTTTGTACTTATTGTGTTAACTTATAAATGAATATCCAGACAGACTTCTCAAACGATTTTGCTCGAAATTTGATAGAAATCTACAACTTTTTCGGAAAACTTTATGCTAAATTTCATCCGTTTAGCTCAAAGCATTTTTGAATTACTTTAGTTGCAGATAGGCGGACATTTTCCAAAGAATTGTTTTACGGAAAATAAATTTAACGTTTTTTTAAATGCATAGATCTAAATTGTGAAGATTCATCAAAATTTCGAAATCGAATACAAATATTTTGGCGATTATTATGCTTTCTCCATACTATGTATACGAAAAAGTAAATAAGTTACTAGAAATTCTTTGCAATCGCTCTGAGTTCGGTGGAAAAAAAAAATTCCAGATTTTTTATTCTTTTAGAGAACATTAATAGTCAATTTAAAAAAGTGCTAAAAATTAAATTTGAAAAAAAAAATCTTATTAGTAATAGTTTTTGCTAGTGTAAAGTCATTGCTTTAGTCATCGGAAAATGATTTTTAGGCATGATAATTTACACAAAATATTAATTTCAGAAATACTTAATATAAAGCTGCGAATTCGGTGTAAAGACCGTATACCAAATTTTATCTATCTAGTTCAAAACCTTTTTGAGTTACCTTTGTCACAGAGATATAGAAGGACATTTTCTCAAAATCCGTTTTTCGAATTCTGGGATGTTTATAATTTGAAAATTTGTCAAAATCTCGAGTTCAAATTTTTCGACTACCGCTAAATTTTCTCTGTACTACATATACAAGAAAGTACAAATACATGATTTCATCTTAAAAAATTAGAAGTATTCAAAACTAAATATGCTTAAATAAAAAGTTCATGCGTTGTTTGTTACGGGTGTTTTCCAAATTTATGAAAACCGATTTTATCTCTGGATTGTTGTGTCGGAATTGTTCTTCTGTTTTCTTATCGCTTTCCATTATTTCGATTTTGTCATCTCTTAAATTCATATATTAAAAATTGTTTCAGATTTCTTTGTATCAGAATTTGTCTTTGATCTGTGAAAATTAAATAAATAAGACTTTCAAACGATTGAGCTTCTCTTCGCAAGCAATACACACTTTAGGAACAAAACACTTCCTTCTTTAAAAAAAAAATCTTTTTTGGTAATCTTTCTTTTGAAAGGAAAACCTTCTCGAAATTCAAAGCATATAGTATTATACTCTCATGTATAACTCTTGAAAGCAGGTCATATCATTGCATCATTACGAGTGGATAGTACTTTACTAATGAAACGGAAACATTCGCCGGAACCTCATTTGAAGTTGTTTTTCCTCGAAGAAGTCTTATATTTCAAATCTTTTCGTTTACGTCCTATTTTTACAACTTTAATCACTGCGGTTCAACTGACATTAACTGAGACTTCACATAATTAGGGTGGATATTTTCTCAAGGATATTGATTCTTTTACTACGCAATTATAATGGCAGATTTAGTTTTATAGCTTCTTTTTCGAGATACTTGCTCCATGCAATGGTTTTCAATTGCTTGTATACGTAATTTAGAAAAAAAAAAATAGTGTTTGTCAAAAAATAATTAAACTCGAAATTTTGACGAATTTCCATGTGTGAGAGCCTTTTTATTCGATAAACCCATTTTTTGAAAATGTCCATCTTTTACAAAGATAACTGAAAAACGCTTTGATTTAGATTGAAACATTCCCCTGTCCCATTGCCGATAAGCGGTTTTTCACCACTTTTTAAAGCACTCCGTTGTTAAAAGCCTCCAAATTCCTATGTTGAGGATTTCATTATCGCCGATCTCTAATAACCATCTGGTTATTAGTGATCAGCGGAAAGGTCACATGCGGGATTCATTGTTGGTTAGGAACCTATTGCACCTTCAAAGGAAAGGAGTGTCAAACATCTGGATGTCAAATGGTCACCTTTATGAAGGGACTACCATTGACACGCGTTCCAGAGCAATTAATTTCCAGGACGCATCATTGATGGAAATTTCACAAATCAGTCTGGAGTCACAAATGAGAGAAATTGTTGCTAAAAGATTGGCTGGTAGAGAGTTCAAGTGCACGAATAGGCGATGAGAAGGTGGAGTTTGGACAGCAATAAAGTGCGAATTTTTCTTTGAAGGGAGAAGATACTTTTTGGATTGCGGAGTGCTGTTTTTTTTTACGCTCCACCTGGAGTAGCTGTGTTGACTAATACCCTGTTAGTGTCTTGTAGTGTTATATCTCCGAATTGAGGGGGAACTATTTTCATGAATTCCTTTTCAAGATAAGCCTTCAACATTCAACTGTTGTGTAAATACCAAACATTTAACATTATATATATATATATATATATATATGGCTGTAAATAAAATAATTGTCTGAAATTCTACTCCTTTATTTAATCGGTCATGGTCAAGTCATTACAAGTCGGATGTAAATTGTTATACGGTCTCCATATCAAAGGTAGTTTCAAAGGCAACCAATCAAATTTTGTGCAAAATCTGTTCAGAGGAAGTATGTCTGTCTGTTCAGCTGTTCTAATATAATTCAGTACAAAAACTTCAAAATGAAAAGAACTAGGTGAATAAAATTCGATACACCAAATTAACTTTCATGATCTAGACACTTTCAAATTTTGAGTTAAATTCATTAAGGGATTGACAGTATATTTGTCTGTATATTTAGAACCATGTAAATTCGATAACTCAAAGATGCAATGATTTAAATATATCAAATTTTGTACGTGATTTTATAACTACAAGTTTAGTTCTTAGTTAAATTTTTCTTTTAGATTTGGAAAAAAGTTTAAAACACAAATTTAAATTTCTGATACTATTAACCGCATGCCAAGAATGACACAATAAATTCAATAAAAATAATAAATTCACGCCAAAGATTGGTATTTTATAAAACTGGTGCGTCATTGTTAAAAAAAGGCGATCTTAGGGATAACAATTTTATTAGACTGTATACGAAAAAATTTGGAAAGACAACACCCACTGGCCTCTTATAATGACCAAAACAATATTTGTTTAGGAGAACTTTTTGAAAAAGGATCTTTTTAAATGAAAAACAATTAAAAAATATTATGGTTTGATATAAACAATGAAACGAGGAAATTCCATAGTAATGGTTGATTTTTCTTTTGCATCTTTGCATAAGTAAAAATTTCATTTGAATGAGAGTGGAATTTATTCAAATTCTTATCTTAAATACCTCGATACTTTTCACACTTTGTGCGCTGCAAAAAGATATGTCCCAAACAGCTGTTCACGACCTGTAAACTCCCTCCGTTGTTAAAAGCTTCCAAATTGGTAGGTGAGGGGTCTGATTATCGCCGAGTGGTCGTTGCCTCTGGTATGAGAAATTCAGCTTAAAGACCACACGTGAGATTCATTATTTGGGTGGAACTTCTCGTATCTTCAAAGAAAAAGAGTGTTAAATCGTGGCCTTCGAGAGATAAGGCCTGCTGGCTCTGTCTCTCGCTCATGCATGAGTCATCACTAAAGGGCGATCGACAAGCCAGTTTATAATCTTTAAGGCCTTATCACACGGCAAAATATCTTCCGCACTTTCCGTCAGCAAACGACAAGGAAAGTGACGTCACTTCAGAGTTTCACATGATTGGTTGAATTTCGTATGCGGACAATATTTCCGATAACATTTTCGAGTTGGTTCGAAAAAGTTGGTGATTATGAAACTTGCTTGACCGGTTTTTGAGGGTAGAAACGAAAAAGTGCTGGCGAAATTTCACCGTGTGATAAGGCCTTTAGTCTGCACGTTTTCTATGCGATGAAAGCGTTGACTGGCGTATATAAACCATTTTTCCCTTCATTTTTATATTTATTTCTTCATCCAAGATGGTTTGATATTGAAATGAATAAGATGCAAAAGCAAGTTTTGGATACAGTTTGGATACACTATCTCTCTCGAAGGCCACGGTTAAAAACGGATGCCAAAGGGTTTCTTACGTGAGGGGACTGTCATTGACACGTGTCCCAGAGCTGTCAATTGCTGGAACGTTTCATTGATGGACATTTCCCACTCCAGGCTGGAGTCACAAATGAAGGAAATTTTTGCTGAACGATTGGCCGATGGAGAAATCACGTGAACGAATAGGGATTGAGGAGGCAGAATTTGGACAGAGATAAAGAGCAGGTCTTGCTTTGAAGAGTAAAATGGACTTTTTGGATTACGGATTGCGGTACTATTTACTCTCCACCTTGGAGTAGCAGTTCTGACTGTAAGCGTCTTGTGGTGTTTTTCTCTGAAATGATGGATAACTCTTTTCATGAACTTCTTTCATTATAAACCTTCAACCTTCGACTGTTGTGTAAATAGCAAGTATTTAACCTGAACAAATTGTTCTTATGTATACGCATATGGTTGTAAATAAAGAATTGTCTGAATTATGCTGCAAATAAAGAATATCATTACAATGGTAACGGCATGACAAACAGACTCCTTACTAAGTAGCTATGTACGAAAAATTGGGGATTTACTTGAAATATAAAAATCAATAATAATCAATAATATAAAAATCAATAATAACACATGCGAGGGAAAAAATGAAGATTTTACGGTAATAAATTTCGGCAAAATTAGTCTAGTGTCAAGTCGACGCCAAAGCTAAAGGGATTTCTTAGATATACAGAAAGGGCGAGGTCGCTTAGAATTTCTTGGAAGTTCTCAGTAGTATATTTCAATTTCTCTAAATATCGCGATTGTTGATAATTTCAAAGAAGCACTTTGAGTTTCTTATGGAAGTCTTCCAACAATGCGACATTCAGATCTTTTTGTACGTCTTTATTCCTGACAAATCAAGGCATGGTATCGATTTGCCAAACTGTCATATTTTGAAATCTCTCTAGTAATGTTATATGATTCTTGGTGGGGGATGCCTGGATGGGAAATGCACAAGAGAAGAGTAGTTTATTCCTCTCTAAGAACTTGGATAAGTATTAGGTATAGTTTAACTTTGATTTCTTTGCAATGATTTTATATATTAACCAGTAAAAATCTTATTAGTATAAAATATTTTGTGTTAAAGAATGATTAATGCATCAATGTATCAATAATATTTTGATTAAGGTTAAAATGTGTCAATAATATTTTGATATAATTGAAAAAAATACTTATTTAAATAAGTTTAAATTATTATTGGTACAACTTATTATTCTATTTCCTTTCTATTATTTAAATCTTAACTGTTAAATTTGCTTTAAAAGGTTAAAAATTTGATATTAAATAGACAAATTCCGATTAATTTGACATAATATGTACTCGATAATTAAAAAGCATTGTGGAATTAAATATGGATTAATCCTTAAAAAAATAACAAAAAGGGTTTGGTTCAAATTTTAAATGATATGTTTAAAAAAATCCTGTTGGAAATGAAAGTAACATTTTCATAGAAAATACTA
>JAPMOQ010031323.1:12542-26184 GCA_026543055.1 Argiope trifasciata
AAAAAATCCTGTTGGAAATGAAAGTAACATTTTCATAGAAAATACTAAACATGTACTACCCGTAAAAAAATTTTGTAGTTCAAATTTTAAGTTTTATCTTATCTTTAGAAATTTGAGGAGCAGTGGGGCAACCCCCGTTCACTTTTTTAAAGTTTTTTTTTATTTTTTTAATAAACTTGCTGTTTTTTTCCCTTCAAGAAAATTATAGAATGCCTATTTTAATTATTATATAGAGATTTGAAGGTTTCTCGCATTTCTTTTTTTTAATTCAGTATCATTTAAAATAATTTGGAATTTGGACTGTCTTAAAAATAATTTTAAATTAATATCTTTTCAGATCATGAAATTCTGCAATGAAACGTAACAAGCCTTTATTTAGACGGAATCACTTACACTAAAAGTATTATATTTTTTACAACCATCCAATATTTGAAAAAATATGTTGTTGGATTTTCTTTCTTCTCTTTTAAAATAAAATTTACTTCGTTGACTCGAAATATCTGAATTCCCCTTTCAGGAAACTTATTCTGTCTTTCAGAAGGCATATTCTGGATAGCATCTGTGAGTTGTTGAATGTATCAAAGGCATTTTTCCCCTGTAAAAAATTACAATACGCGGCGAATATTTCAAATGGTATTTTTTTCATTAACTTAAGTGTCATCAAGCCTCAGATTGCCTCAATCCACAAATGGGTTTTTGAATTTGGGTTGGAGATTTCAGGTTTTTTCCAAAAATAACTAATTGAAATTGCAAATTAAATCAATTCTCATTGCAAAAAGCAAGGGCCACGTAATTGCATTAAATTTCTCCATTACCCACAAATAATTAAACTATTTTTTTATAAGTATGTAATAAAATATTAATTTAATCATTGTTCCAAATTTTAATGACGTTAGAGCTTTATGCGCCAGTCTAGTTTCAATGAATATTAATCTATCTCTTATACTTACAAATTATAATCGCTATTCCATGTTATGACGTGAAGATGCCCATGACCACTTTGTCACTTCTCGGAACTCCGAAACATCACTTCATTGCTGTTGTCCGTGTTCACTAACAGGTTTTAAACTTTGGTTTCTTGGTCTGATTTTAATAATTACAGTTATTTGTATCAATAATGAAAGATCCTGAATTTTGACCATGGAATGCAGGCGTCTAAACTTTTCTGAATTCCTCACAGAAAATGAAATCTATTAAAATACACCAGCATAGAGTGCCTCAATACCGTGGATAGTATTTAGACACTCTTGAATCTACCATAGCAGAGTGTCAGATTTGAAAATCGATTGCGAGAAAAAAAATTGTTTCATTCACAATTACGCCTACTTTCCAAGCATTTGAAGAAAATTAGACAGGAAACGCGTTTTAAGCTTCCAGGAAAAAATTTCTGGCGTAAAATCTTGTATTAACCTTAAATCTTGTGCACATCGTTATAAATCTGTATTCTGCTTCCCAGCATGGTTAGTTCTTTCACAGGAAAGACCGATTTACAATATCGGATGCTACACGGATGCCATGTCAGTAATCCCAGAACTTGGTTTCTATTTGGCGACAAATAGATAATGCTAGAAACTTCAAGAATTTTGATGATTCATCCAATAGGAACTGAGATAAGTGTGAGTGACCCAGAACCTTCTCTGCCAGCCTACAGGGAACTACAAAAGAACGATAATCGTAAGCTGCAGTGAAGAAGAGTTGGAGTCGAAAACAAGTAAAGAGTCGTCGAACGGATAACGAAACAACGGAGGAGTCCCGCATTGTGTTGAGCTCAAGCGATTGCTAAACAGCTGCGTGCCGAGTCCTGTTGTTTCTTGTAGAAACTGAATTAAGGAATTGAGGGCTGTGAGGAGTAGCCAGTAGAGTAGTAGTGAGTCGGCAGTTGGAGACAGCTAAAACGAGGTGACACTAGAGAATTTCCGCCGTTTGGAGAGACTGTAGAGCGAAGATTCCCTCTCCTGCTGAATTCTGTCTGACCACTTTGTATGCCGTGGTCATTATTACTACCAAATTACTACTTGTGCGCGACTGTCTGCTGTAGTGGGTTGCTGATTGTTCGTCTCGGTTGTACATATTTGTCTTAGTATAAATGTGTGTGAAATAAACATCGTTGTTTTCTACTAAGACATGCTGATTTTTTACAAACCATACACCCACTTCAAGCGAACCCGGTGACTTTACGAATTTAGTAGTAGTGGAATCCGTAACAATGTTTTATTACCAGAGTATTCACCTTAACAATGTTTTATTACCAAAACATTCACTTCACTTATTAAGGATTAGAAATTTCTATTTAATGTAGTGCCCTTTAAAAAGATTAAAGATTGCTTTTGAAAGCAAAACTAATGGTTTCAAAGTATAATAAATTTTTATTTTCTTGCGGCAAAGTTATTATTTTAGCATAAATTCTTATGGTTCAAAGAGTTAACTAAAAGAGAGGTGTTTGAATAAAAATTCCACCTGTACAAATTTTAAATTTTTTTAAAACTATTCTTAATTTATCACGTTCTTAAAAGTGCATTTAGTTAATTTTTTTGAGAAATTATTGTATAATATGGTTTTCAATGTATTTCAAAATTTGTCTACTCTTTGAACTAAAATTAAGGCAAAATAGAATTCAATACTTGGGAAAAAACATTTTCATT
This sequence comes from Argiope trifasciata, assembly GCA_026543055.1. Lineage (NCBI taxonomy): Eukaryota > Metazoa > Arthropoda > Arachnida > Araneae > Araneidae > Argiope > Argiope trifasciata. The sequence goes on from JAPMOQ010031323.1 coordinate 15,185, forward strand.
TATTGAATTTTACATAAGCCAGTGCCCGACGTAGCCTAATTAGAGCCGGGGGAAATACCTTCTTTAGGGGCCCCTCTCTTCACTACTTTAGTAATGTAGAAAGGTGCATAAAACTTGTCCATAGTACTTTTCGTTAATTAATTAATAATTTTATTTAAACTTAAAAGCTAAAAACACTTTCAGTCCTAACTCGAAGTACCACATTTGACCATTAAATATAAAATGCAATCTTACCAAATGCTAAGACAAGATTTATATTAGAATACTTTCTACAAGTGTCTTAAGCATCTTTCTATAAAAGATACTCCTAAATCTCATAAACTAAATACTAGTAAATTTTTAAATGAAAAATATGCAAATTTTTCAACAATTATTTTCATATCTAGGAATGTTTATTTTTTGCGTTTATGACAAACAAACAGAACGAGCTTCATTATTTCATTAAGAAAGATAATTATTTTATCAGTCTCATTTTATTATGATAGATTAGATTTAATAAATATAATTTTTTTGTGTGTATTCATACGATAGATTAATGAAGAAGCTAACATAAAACTGACGGATTTCATACTGATATTTTGTTTAAAAAAGTTCATTAAAGAAGGAAACGTAAAATAAACTTCCTATTTTATTTTGGGGTCCTCTCTGATGTGGGGGCCGGAGGCAACTGCCCCGTATGCCCCTACCTTGGTCAAGCTCTGATATAAATTTCAGTTATGTAAAACACATCCAACTCATCTCCACCTATCCCCTTATTTTTTTTTCAAATATCTTTGGTACTGAATTTAGATGGTTTTATTGAATACCAGAAGAGTAGTGTAAGTGCATTTCTACTCAGTAGGAGAATAATTTTGGAACTTGTCCTTAGAGAGTTCTGAGAAAAAGCGCTTAGTGCTCTTTAGGTTTGGTCATGGGATCGAGTGAAATGACGATGCCATGTGAGTGAATATGTAAATAATTGTGATGGGGTGAAATGATTTAGAAGGCATATAAGTTTTTAAAAAAAGTGAAAGAAGATAAGAGCGTTAAGACAGTTTGAGTAGCAGAGATCATTAAGTGGTGCCATAAGGAAATTTGTAATTGCTATTGCATGAGCGTTGTTTGTTTGTTGAGCATTTGTAGGATTGGCGTGATCTTAAATTTTCAGAAAGAAGTTCCTGAAAAGTTTGGATATGAAGCTTTCAATGTCCTCAATTATGAGATTTTTATGGATCACGCCGTTAAGAACAACCCAAGGTGCATTTATTGTCATTCTAAGAATCTTATTTTGATGTATTTGAACTCTGTTTCTATGCGTTTTTGCTGAAAGTCCTGAAATTTGGTCTGCATAAGTTAAGATGGGTAGAATAAATCGTTTGTATAATCTGACTTCGTTGCTGAGGGAAAGCGGTGAACGATGACCAATTAAGGGAATGATTCAGTGAACCTGAGTCCAGAGTTTGTCCAAATTGTATTTGTCCGAATGGTATCTGAAGATTCATTTGGAATCTAGAATGAGGCCGAATGAATTTACTTCGGTATCCCATTTTAAATTCATCATTGTTTGATCGTTTTCTTGGTTTGACCTATTCGGAGCAAGATGGCATGGGTTTTTTCACATATCACCAATACTAGAAGATATATACTTACCTAGATCGACTTTTCGCCAACCAATCTTATTTCGTAACTGTTTGTTAAATTTACTTACGTATAAAACATGTTTACCCTGGCACAGAACTTCAGATATATGCGAAAGATAACTTAAGACATAAAAGAGAGAATATATATACATATATATATATAGACCGACTTTTCACCAACCAATAATATTTCGGAACTGTTTTTTAAATTTACTTACGTATAAAACGTATTTACTCTGGCAGAAAACTTCAGATATATGCGAAAGATAACTTAAGCCATATCTTATACTATAATACGAGGAATGGTTGCCAAGTCGAAAATCGCCCCAGAATTAATAAACTCCGGTAAACTTGGGGGGCTGGGGTTTTTGGCCACGAGGAATCGATTGGCGCCGGTTTTGAAGTGCTACGGTCGAGCAGTTCGGAGTTACAGATAGGATATTTTCAAACTTTATTAGTTCGCCATAATGGCTAATAGGTTTCAAGCTGTAACGTGCTGCCATCTCTAGCCAATATGGCGAACTAATAAAGTTTCCAGAAGATGATCCGGAACTGATCTCGAAATGGATGATCCATAACCCGTGTGGTGATATGAACCCAAGCGCTCCGTGCATGGTCAGCAAACATGGAAGAGACCAGTGCAGATGGGTATTTCCAATGGAACATCAAGACATGACATCGCTGGTGGACGATGAAAAGCCGAGGTTTAACCGGTTATCTTTTCACCAATGGTTTCACAAATTTTCTTATGGCATGTATTGTTTTGATAAATCACAATTGAAAATTTAAATCTTCGAGTTAGCTTCGATACCTGTTTTCTCCGAGCGGAGCTCGGTCACCCGCTGGTAATAGAGAATAGATAGATAGATCTAGACTGATTTTTCGCCAACCAATCTTATTTCGGAAATGTTTTTTAAATTTACTTACGTATAAAACGTGTTTACCCTGGCACAGAACTTCAGATATATGCGAAAGATAACTTAAGACATAAAAGAGAGAATATATATACATATATATATATAGACCGACTTTTCACCAACCAATAATATTTCGGAACTGTTTTTTAAATTTACTTACGTATAAAACGTATTTACTCTGGCAGAGAACTTCAGATATATGCGAAGGATAACTTAAGCCATATAATAGAGAATAGATAGATAGATCTAGACTGACTTTTCACCAGCCAATCATATTTCGGAAATGTTTGTTAAATTTACTTACGTATAAAACGTATTTATTCTGGCATAGAATGAACTGGCACTTAAGTATCAAAGAATTTGTTTCATTCCAGTGGAGTCTCCTCTATCCATATCTACACAAATCAAAACTGAGCATTAATTTTACTAACAGAAAAAAAAAGAATTCATTTGCAAATACGAAATTGAATAACTGCATTAAAATAAGAAAAATATTTAATGACGTCAAAATTGTATTAACTTTTCGTCCATCAACCAACCGCTTGTATACTGGCTGAATGTTTATCCCGTAAAATAAAGAAAAAAATGGAAAATTGGTTTTTGCCATAAATTATTTTATTGCATAAAAAGAAAAATGTTTCGGAGGTATAAATTTAAAAAAAGCATGAATGTAATTTGTAAATTTTTATGAAAACAGTTTCATATACAACTTAAGAGAAATTACGCCATTCTCTTTTTTAAAAAATTTAAAAAAAAAAAAACAAGTGAAATGAGTATTTATAACATGCCAAACAAATTTATTTGTGTTTAGTATTATTTTAAAAATAAAAATAATTAATTTTTAATTATATAAATTATTATTATTAATTAAAAAAATAGCGAATACCATGCAGTTTGAAAGTCTCAAAAATACGCGATATTTATGATAAATAGCCTCTTACAATTAATACTACTAGTCATAAATATATAAAAATGGGTTTAAAAGATGCTTAATGCTTATGAATGTAGTTACTCAAAATTTCATATAGTTATTTTGAATTAAATTTTTTTTATGTGTACTGAAATTGGAAAGAAGGAAAAAAAAAATGGTTTTTAGAAAATGGCAAAATAAAAAAAGTCTCTGCCTATCACTGGATTATTGTTAACCATACTTTTTAAAGTTAATTACTGAACTACCGTTCTTTTAAATCTTTTCAAATTATACATTTTTATAATAAGTGAAAATTCCCCTATTTTATAAAACTAAAATTGAAAAATCATTTTTTTTTGTTGGAACAATTGGTTCCAGTTCCTTTAAATGCGTTTGAATATTTTCATACTTTGGCTTGCATAATACAAGGGATATGATTGATTTGACGTTCGAAGGAGAAAAAATCCGTATATATTTCATTTAAAAGAGACCCATTAGAGTTTAAAATCATAACAGTATTGGGAATTGGACTTTCAGTTGTCCCATAGAACACGATTATTTTCTCTACTTATGCCAATAATTTGACGTACTGAAAAAAATGTCGGGGAAATATTGGATATTTATATGCAATAAATAGACATGACGGTTAATTTTTCTTTTCCATTATAACTTCAAATATTAATTGACATTAATTGAATGTTACTATAGTCCAAAATTATTTGTACTATAATATTTTCTGAAGTTACTACAAAAAAACGTCAATTATTTAATTGTCAAATATTCAAATGCTAATTAACGTAATCTAAATTTTTTTGGCTAATACTAAACCTAGTCTCAATTGCGATCCGATCCAAAAACTATGAATTAACGAATTATAATACTGCGGTGATATCTTAATAAGAAAGATAACTTCTACGGGAGATAAGCATGCTTTTGTCCTGTGGTTATGTTATCGGCCTTATAATCAAAAGGTCCCAGGTTTTATTCTGAGCCAACAAAAATTCCCACAATGGTGACCCGGACTGATAAACCTTCACCTTCAAGCAACTGATGTGTGGCGCCATCTACCCGCAAGCAAAGTCATCAGACTCACTTGACGCAACAATCTACGCACGCTCGCCATAACGTTTGGCGTAACTAAAAAGCTTTCCGCTCGTCAAACAAACATGGGTACGGCGCATTAGACACACAGCAGCCACTAACTCAACAAACCAATTCATCACCACTCAACAACTCATATCGTTCGTCTAACTCACTGGTGGGTGAGTCTGTGGTGATAACTTAATAAGACAGATAACATCTAAGGGAGGTGAGCATGCTTTGGTCCTGTGGTTATGTTATCGGTCTTATAATCAAAAGGTCCCAGGTTCTATTCCGAGCTAACAAAAATTCCCACAATACTATCAAATATCATTTCAGTACCATAACAGAAAAGGCGGGGTAAAGGTATATATTTTTAGTTAAATATGACTATATAAATAAAAATGAATGTCTGCCTATATGTCTCTTACGAGCTGCCGTACCGCTCATCCGATTTCGATAAAACTGGAACAACATATTGCCTTCACTTATGTGAAGTTTATAGGCATAATACAATCATCTGAAGTATAAAAAATATTTTCAAATCTATTTACCGCATCTATTAACCAAGGATTAACCACCAAATAACTCACAATGAGACACAACTGATTCAATAAGTATGCTAAGATCAAGTATCAAGCCAGATGTTAATATTTCGTAGATATTGTACGTAAATCCAATGTAAGTACTTTTTTGAGGTAATAATTTTATTAGAGAGTGTGCGAGAAAGTTTTAGAGTAACCAAACCTATAGATGTGAAATTTCAACTAAACATTTAATAAAATTTTAGCGTTTTTTGTAGTAACTTCAGAAAATATTATAGTACAAATAATTTTGTACTAAAGTCTTAGTTTTCAAAAAATTATCTTTTCAACTATATTAAAGATTTCAACGTAAAAATATTTTTTCTATGTTTAATAAATTTTAAAGGAAAATATTTTGATCTTATTTTTTAACATTAAACTTGAGAATTTTAAACGAATATTAAAAGAACCATATTACAATAAATAGTTTGTTTCATTACCGTTCAGAAAGTACACCAAGCTTTACAATTCTAAAAGAATACACAAAGCTAATACACTAAGATTAATAATACACAAAGCTAATACACTAAGATTAATAATACACAAAGCTAATACACTAAGATTAATAATACACAAAGCTAATAAAAATGAATAATTATTGATGAATAGATTAATATAAATGGAACAAATGATATTTATGCTTCTGATTTATATATTGTTCAATTTCAATGACTGTATTCATTGCCGACAAGAAAATAAATGTCAATCTTACTATCATTCTTAATGAAACAAGATAACTATTTCAAATTCCAAATGATATTTCCAAGATCGTTTCTTCTGTGGCAGCAACGCTCTGGGTACCAGCTATTAGAATATAAAATTTAGGCAAATAATAAACTTGTTAATAGACACATCTAGCTTATAATGAATCAGAACCCATTACAAGCTAGATATGCAAGGGCTGTTCTTCAAATCTGGCAGAACTTCTTAAATATAGCACTGACGATACTGCATACTCGAAATTTTCATTCCTTAGAAATTTTATTATAAATCTTCGCGGAATAAGCGGAAACGTGAATGATCTCTATTTTTGATTTAAAAATAGAGGCCATCCTCTATTTTTATGGTAAAAATGTCTTTTTTTACTAGTTTATATTATAATCACCGAACAAATATTTCACTTTTTACTAGTTTCCCGTGATGTTTCATTCTATTTAAGGAAAAATATCAAAGAATTACCGAATTATCTTTTATAAATAAAAAATGGATGTTTGTATGTCTCTTATGCCTTCTTAAACCGTTCATCTGATTACGATGAAACTTGGTCAGCTTATTGCTTAGATCTACGGGATGCTTATAGGGATAGTACAATAATCTAAAAAATATATGCATTCGAATCTCAACTACATCTATTCACCATCTCCATATAACTGGAAGCGAAGACGATAGAAATGCTAAATCTGTTCTGAAGAAATGCTAAATTGAAGTTAAAGGCTATAATTATTTTGTAGCTATAATGCGCAAATATCATGCAAGTCATTCTCAGAGGTCACAAGTTTATTACAGATTATGCGAGAAAATTTTGGGATATCAACTCAGGGGGTTTAAATTTTAAAGTTTTTCGCACTAACCACAAAAAATATTGCAGTACGAATATTTTGCACCATCTTATTTTTCAAAAACTATCTTTTTAATAATATTAACTATTTTATGGTACAAATTTATCTTCTATGTTTAATCAATTTTAAAACAAAGTATTTTGATCACATTTTCTAACATTAAATTTGAGAATTCTCAACGAATGATTATTAAACGAATCATGAGATACGATAAATAGTTTCTTTCATTATCTTTCTGAAAAAACGCCAAGTTTTACAATTCTAAAAGAATACACTAATATATAAAAATGAAAATTTGTTCGTATTTTATATACTGTTATACCGTTCATTATATTTTGATAAAACATAGCCAAATTATTGATTGATTGCCGCCTTTGGCGACCAGCTGGTTCACCAGGAGTAATGTGTTCTAAAATTTTAAATTAAATTTCTGTGTGCCTTGCTCTTTTTATAACTTCTCAACCAAATATATTTAAACTTTGATAGTGACTTAACACATATTATTGAAGCCTTACAATTGTTTGTTTATTCCACTATATACTGAAGTGACAAAAGTCATATGATAGCAATATGCAAATATACAGATGGCAGTAGTATCGCAGCGAAAAAGTATAAATGCTCAGTTCGTTTTCCAGAGCTTTCATTTATGTTCAAGTTACTCATGTGAACAGGTTTTTCGTGATTTATGGCGGCAGGACGAAAATTAACAGACTTTGAACGCGGAATGTTAGTTGGAGCTAGACGCATGGGTCATTCCATTGCGGATATCGTTAATGAATTCAACATTCCGAGATCCACAGTATCAAGAGTGTGCCGAGAGTATGAAATTTCAGGCATCACATCCCATCATGGACAGCGCAGTGGGCGACCACCTGCACTTAACGACCGAGACCGCCGACGTCTGGGTAGAATGGTCAATGTTAATAGACACGCAACACTTCGTCAAATAACTGCAGGAATCAATGTGGGACGTACGAGGGGCGTGTCCGATAGGACTGTGCGGCGAAATTTGTCTTCCTTGGGCTATGACAGCAGAAGACCGACTCGAGTGCCTTTACTGACAGCACGACATCGCCTGCAGCGACTCTCCTGGGCTCGTGAGCATATCGACTGGTCCCTAGACCAGTGGAAAACCGTGGCGTGGTCAGATGAGTCACGATTTCAGTTGTTACGAGCTGATGGTAGAGTTCGAGTGTGGCGCAAACCCCACGAAGCCATGGACCCAAACTGTCAGCAAGGCACTGTTCAAGCTGGTGGTGTCTGCATAATGGTGTGGGCTGTTTTTACATGGCATGGACTCGGTCCTCAGGTGCAACTGAACCGATCATTGACTGGAAATGGTTATGTTCAGCTGCTTGCAGATCACTTGCAACCATTCATGGGCTTCCCGTACCCACACAACGATGGGATTTTTATGGATGACAATGCGCCATGTCACCGGGCCAGAACTGTTTGCGATTGGTTTGAAGAACATTCCGGACAATTCCAGCGTATGATCTGGCCACCTAGATTGCCCGATATGAATCCCATCGAGCATTTATGGGACATCATCGAAAGGTCCGTTCGTGCCCAAACTCCTGCACCATCCACACTTTCACAATTATGGACGTCTATACAGACAGCATGGTTACAATATTCCTGCAGAGGACTTCCAACGACTTGTGGACTCCATGAAATGTCGAGTTGTTGCACTTCGCCGGGCAAAAGGAGGACCAACACGATATTAACAGTCATCCCATGACTTTTGTCACTTTAGTGTATATCTCTCTGATCCGCAATCAGCTATTATGGAATTATGTGGAAAATATCACATTTTATATCTGTTCCATGACATTACGCTTCTATTTAAACATGTGCTTGACATCACACTTTCCTCGATTTAATTTGCAATAAGAGTTAATTTAATTATTCATTTTGAGTTTTTGCCAAAGTGACGGCAAAGACTGGTACACTCTTAACCCATTTATGCTTAAGCTTAAAAAATTGGAATTTTTGCATGAAATTCTATATGTTAGGTAAAAAAATATAATAAAAATAACTTTCATGTGAGGGGTGTTCAAAATTAGAACAGTGGGCATAAATGGGTTAACGTGCTCTTGCATTTTAAATTCTACTTTCATTTTGTGAGAAATTAATTGTTCGAAAATCTGGTTTTATATATATATATATATATATAGTATATATTTACAAAAAATTCATTAAAAATAGAAACTGTAGGTTAAAACATTGATATGAATGAAATGTCTTTTTTTAAGAGGATTAAAAAATTAGTTTTATGCTGTAATATTTTCGAAAGTTATAGACGAAAAATTCCATATGTTAGCGTAATTTTAATCAAAGTTTCAAAACAAAAAATCCGTCTAGGTATACTTTTTCATCCTCTAAAGTAAATATGTACATACCAAATTCGGTTATGTCTAGATCATATGGTTTGGTGTGTAGAGCACTAACAGACACATTCATTCATATTCGCCAACACATATTCATTTGATTATCAGTCATGGAGTAGTTTTGGATATTGATTGGCCTGAAATTGGCAGTTTTTTAAGGTGATGGACAAAAAGATTTAAAAGAGTACTTTTTAATTATAATATTCCTATTTTTATAAATCAGTCAATTTTAAGGATGGATTTAGAAGATTGATTAATGTAACAGCTTTGCTTAAAAATATTAGAAAAAATATTTTGTTAAATACGATTCACAGAGCAAAGTATGAAAAAATGTAACAGGTATTCATCAATGCATTTTTTGACTCACATTAAATTCTTCTTCTTCTTATTATTACTATTATTATTGTAATTATTTAGACCAAATTGACAGCACTAAAGAATATGTATGCCACTTACTAACGATTTACAAATTAGCCATTTTGTCCGAATCCTGATAAATTCAAACATGTTTACCATAAAAAAAGCTGATTTATTGAATTAATGATATAGATATTGCAAACGATCATAGAAACCTTTGCCCTGCATTTATTTTTTTAGAAAACATAACATTTAATATTTATTTAATTTCATCCAATCACGTGTTGAAAGATGCATTTTTTTTTTCGACTTAATTTGCAGTTATAGTTAATTTATTTTTTAATATGAACTTCAGTCGATATAATGGCAACAGTTTAATAAAAGCTAGTTTTTCCCCTTCGCTCGTTTATCATTTTTCGTTTGTTATAAATTTTTATTGTTTTGTCTGAAATATATTGTTAAAAAATATGGTTAAAAATTTCTTTAAAAATTAAAATAGAAACTTAAATTATATATTAAAATACTGGAAGCATTAGAAAGCTATTTTTTTCTCTCTTTAACATGATGTGAAAGTCATCTTTGTTCGAGAATATTTTAAGAAATTATAGCAGAAAAAGTCTAAATTTTGTTTAATTTTTAATTAATTCAAATTCTAATTAAAAATTTGAAAAAAGGGCTCTGAGGTTCATATTCCCGACCTCCAAGGTATACATATACCAAATTTGGTATATAGGTCCTACGGTCTGTCAATACACACACACATTGAACTTTATTATATATTTCAGTGTTATATTAAATTTCATGATCACCCAGAATTCCCCATGGACTGGCCCCCTGTGAAAGTTACTTAAAATTCGAAGTATTATGCACAATAAATTTGGTTCCACAATAAATTATTATGCTGCCACAGTGCTTACATCCAAATGCTCCCTTGCTTACAAATGCAATGCTTATATAAAGTACTAGCAGTTCGTGCACGGCATTGCCCGTGGTATAGTATCCAAGAAGAAAAATTAGTTTTAAACTTAGTCTAATCCCCATTCGATATGACACGGGTATGTAAAAAAACATAAAATATATTTAGAAATGATCAAAAATAGCTATAAAACAATTTTTTATAGAACGGTACTTTTTGAAATTTAATGTGTTCCGGCCAAGGATTTCCTTCATTTGCGCATAATGAGATTTGAATCGCTGTTTAAAATCAGACGTAAACAAAGAAACTCATCGCATATACATACCATAGTTCTTACTATTTGCATATGCTGCACTTTGCGCAGTTTGAAGTTTTCACGCATACGCGGAATAATTAAAATCGCAATTATAAAACTCCTTTTTTTATTTATTTTGATTTGATTTTAATATACTAAAACCTTCCCTAATAAATAATCTACAAAATGGAACAAAAATCTCCAATCTCCGTTAGCTATTTCTCGAATTTTTGTGGTATAAATAAACAGAGTCTTTTAGTAGACTTCATTTTATACTATGTACTGTTCGACAACGAATCGTAAAACCCTCCTCGCGTTAGCGCATGCATAAGGATGGATTTCATTCTTCAAAATAAGGAGGGGGGGGGGAGGT
>JAPMOQ010031325.1:0-11099 GCA_026543055.1 Argiope trifasciata
GAATAAGTACAATATATTAAATATAAACTATACAATATATTGAATATTAGGTTGGTGCGTATGAAATGTCGGATTCTCTTTACATGCGGACGTTTGTCTCCCTGTTTTCGTTATACTTTTGTCTTTGGCATAACCTCATTCATAGTCGTATTGTCCATTGCCAGAGACTCATTTCAGCAAAATAGGTTTTCTCGAAGGTCTTCCCTTTTGTTATTTCTTTTGAGTTTATTGCCGATATGAATTCTGCCGACATTCGCGTCATTTTCTTATATGAGTACAAACTTGGTAATAGTGCTGCAAAAGCTGCACGCAACATAAACCAAGCGTTTGGGGAGAATACGGTTAACGATCGGAAAGTGCAGCGTTGGTTCGAAAAATTTCGGACTGGCGATTTTTCACTGCAAAATGAGCCGCGCGGAAGACCCAAAACGTCTGTGAAGAATGATGACCTGAAGGCTCTAGTGGAAGCGGATCCAGCCGTATCCACGAGGGAACTTGCTATCAGGATGAAAGTTGACCATACAACGATATTGAGACACCTTTCTGAGATTGGCAAGGTTAAGAAGATGGACAAGTGGGTACCGCACGCACTGACAGAGCGAAATAAGCTGGAACGAACTGGAATATGAAGTTTTGCAGCATCCACCATATTCACCGGATCTCTCGCCGACCGATTTTCATTTTTTCAAGCATTTAGAGCTGTTTTTAAGGGGCAAACACTATGAAAATGAAGACAGTCTAAAAAAATCGATATCAGAGTTTATTAATTCTAAAGACCAAAATTTTTTTAAGACAGGCATCTACGCTTTAAAATCTCGTTGGGAGAAGTGTATTGAAGCGAATGGAGCATACTTTGATTGAATAAACAGCTTTTGAAGAAAGATATGCAGTTTTATACAATCACTTAAGAATCCGACATTTCATACGCACCAACCTAATATATTATATAGTGAAAAGAAACAAATAGGGATTTGGAATATCTTCCTTTAAGGTATCCTTCTAAGTTTGGGAATGACTTTTAGAAAAAAATGATGTGCAAATTTTTTTTCATAGTATTAAATAGCTGAAATAGCAATAAAAGCTTACGATTCGAAGAACAATAATTAACGAAATTAAAAAAATTAACAAAGAGGTAGACAAGTCTTGTAATAATCTTCATCTTTTATTTCATTTTGTAACACACATTATTAATATCATTTTTTATTATTATCATAGAAAAGAAGTCTTATAGCATTAAGTATTTAATATTGGATGATGGAGTACAAATAATTAACATAGATTATAATCTGACAGTAACCGATTACAAAATTTAACTTGGTATTTACAGATTCTTACATAACTTGGTATTACATCTAATATTCAACTTCTCCACTACAACTTCTATCACAAGAATTAGTTTTCAGATTAAATAAGTCATTTTTTTAATTAAGGGGGTAATGGACTTTGTAATAAGCAAAAATGGACGAAAACGTGCAAATTTATTTTTATAGTTTCATCCCTAAAATATAAGTTTATATTTAACTAAAATAGTGTTATAAGATGTATTGTTCAATAAAATAAATATGTGAAGCGTTAAGAGGAAAAAAGTACAACTTAATGACTTTTCTCAAAATGATATTATAATTAGATTGAAAAGTTACAGGTGTCTTAATTTTTGAAGAAATTAAATAAAATTGATAATAAAGTATTTCAGTAAAATATTTTAAGAAAACTTGCACTTTAAGTTTCGATTTTTTTAGCTCATTAAAGGTCAATTTTAATTCAGAAATAGATATATTTCATCTGAAAATTCAGTTAATGAACAAAAATGTTTCTAAAAAATTAGCATCAATTGAAATTACAAAATTATACGTAGTTGTGTTCCTAATAAATTTACATTGGGTAATAAGAAAAAATAATAGAAAAAAGTTTGAATATTTTAAACCGCCTAGAATATTTTGAAATTTTAAAAAAATTATTTATCTTCAAATTTTATTAAAAAATGATATATTTTGTTTCAAAATGCTTTTTAAGAAATTCGACATAATTATATTTTAATACATATGCAAACAAAATTTCATAACCCTGAATGAATAATACCCAAACGTGTCTAATAGAGTCCATTGTCCCCTTAAAAGAAAAAATCGAACTTTCAACACTTTTTAACATGATATAATAATTTAAAGCACATTGTATAATAATTGAAAGCACATTGAAGAGCCAGAAAGACTGGTACATGCATGCATATGCAAATAAAGGAAGTATGCAACGAAACAGCTTAAAATGATATGGTTGTATGTACTTATAGAAGACTGTAATTGTCTAGCAAAATTGTTTGGTCGATTTTTGCTCTGCAGTGTCAGATTATAACGATATAAGTAATAATAAAATAGGTGCTAACGTCGACGCTCTAGAGATGGGGCAAACTATCTTCCAGGTAGGAATGATATTTAAATTTTCTAGTACAACAATTTCACGAATGTATCGTGAATATTGAATATTCGGTATAACATCCAATATCCGTCATCGATGCGACTGGAAAATGATTTTAAGACTGACGACTGGCAAAAATTGTTAAATGATAGAGACTTTAAAAATTGCTTTGCCGAGGATTCATCGCTAGTGTATCAATAAGTGTCAAAGTGCGCTCTATTCTACGGATCATCACTGACTTGGGCTTTTGATGACGAAAGCCCACTCATGTAAAATTTTGATAGCACGACGCAAAGCTTTTTATTTTGTCTAAGATCGCTAACACCACTGCTGGATTGCTGATGATTCGAAACACATAGCCTTGTCTAAAGAATTACATTTCCAATTGTATATAAGCACATGGGCATGTATGGGGATGTAGACAAGCTCATGAATCTATGAATTTTACTTGTTGGTAGATGGCTGTCCAATTTGGTGGAGCCTCCGGAATGGCATGAGGCATTTCAATTAGCTTGATATGATAAGGAATGATTTTGACAAGTGAGAGTTCGTAAACAACCTTACCCTTCTCCTATTTTCATTCATATTATTCACGCATTTCAGTGGAGTCCGGGACAATATGACACCTCACTTATTCGAGAATTCATCGATTTTTTATGACTTTAAACACATAGTATTAAACACCACTGTACAGAAGATTAGGTAAGTATATCAGTGTTTCTAGTTCTTCAGTGTGTATTAAAATAATATTAAAAATTAACTATAAATTCCACCAAAATGTAAAAGAACATTTAAAAATTAAAATTTTAATAGTTCCTGAATGCATTGAAAGTAACAAATTCAATGTTTTTATTTCTGTAATAATTAATGCTAATTTAAAATACTAGTTTTGTTTTACTTAATCTTTTTATCGATACTATCTTTTTACAAATTCTATAAATACCTTATTATCTCTTTCTTTGAAAATATATATTCAGTATAATAAATCGGCAACATACTTTTTTTAAAAATGAAATTATACTAATGTTTTACTACCCAAACTTTTCTATTACTTTATAAATTTACTACTTTAAAGTATTTTACTGTTTTTTTTTTCAATTAATCACTTAAATATATCAGTAGACGATATTTAAAAAAAAAGTAGAGAATATGATGTTTTTGTGACTAAAAACACACAGGATTAGATTAGAATAAAATTAATTTAAATTAGTTCTGGAAAGAATCTCCAAATAGATTTGGTGATTGTTTAAATTGTTAATTTTATACGTATCGTAACTATTGAATGTTATCGAAAGAAAATAAACTCTCCCATATCATTATTGCTTTCTTTTTTTTGTCTTTCATGTGTATGCATTTGGGAGTATTAGAAAACATTTTCTTTAGGCTATAGAAAGCGGTACCATCGTCAAACGATGTTTTTTCAAGCTACATTTCACTAAATTTAAATTGTTTAAAATTTTGGACGATTGAAATCGCTTTAATAGATGCCATCACAATAGTTGGTGATATAGTCGCCTATTTGATAATGGCAATTCATTATGACAATATGTTCTAGAATCTTACTGGTTTTTTTTCTATCAAAAATGGGTCTGAGAGAACTTACTGCAATTAAATAAGTTTTAAAAATCCTTAAATTACTGAAAACTATTACTATGATAATTAACTATTACTACCACAATTTTTCAAAAGGAAGCAAATGCAGCTATTCTTCCTACTGATTCATACACAAATGCAAAGCCGCATTCTTTACAAATAGCTATTTTTTATTCTGAAAATACTATTCTAAATGTTCAATACCTCTATAGAAGTAATTATCCTATCTGTAAAACTAAGATTAAAACACCTATTTTCTTAATTACTAGTTTTAAGGATCAATCACTGCACGTCTTATCACAAAGTCATATTGAAAAGAAATTTAGCATCTTTATAGTCATAGATACGATATTCATCTGGAATTCTTTCTTGCTTAAAATTTCAATTTAACCAAGTGCAACTGGAATTAGAAAATCTTCAAATTATTAATAGTGCTCTAGATTATTCAGCTTTTTTTAAAGTTTGATTTAATATGTATTACTGTCTTATGGGAGCTTATGTTGCTACCTTCTGAATTGGGATAATTAATAAAAATATTTTGTGTGCCTTCAGAAGTTGATTCGATCACATTTCGCTTCGACTGAGCTTCGACCTGTGGATGACTCTGAGATAATACATTTACTTGCACATTTTCAAGCTTTCTTTCGTTTTGGTTTTCTTTCTTCTTTTCAGTAAAGAGGAGAGAATCTAATTTGGCGATCGGAGCTTCTAAGAGAAGATGACAGGGAATGGATAGCAAGACAGTGAAAGCAATATTACCGATGTATTCATAAATCTGAAAAAAGAAAAAAATTACAAGTTTATTTTTTTAAAGACAAAGCATCATTTTCAAAAGAAGCATTTCAAAATTATCATCAAAATTATTTTTATATTTTGACTCAAAACAAGTGCGAAGGGTGATATAAATATTCCATGATATCAAAAAAAAATCCATTTTGATATTAGAAGAATGACATTAATACAAATTTGCCAAATTTCCTTACATTCCCGTTTTTCAAAGCATGCTATTGATGATGTCATGTCGGTGTTTCCCTGCAAAGGGAGTGCAGTAGCTTCTGAGGGTAAAGATCCCTGAGCACCTAGAGGGCATAAGTCGGACTTCTAGCTCAAATGAAGATGAAACACACACACATTCGCTTGCACAACCCCTTCTTACGGGGGGGGTCATTCACGCATCTCACAGGTAGAACACACAGACGAACAACAATATGCTCGAACCGGGAGTCGAACCCGTGACGCCCAGAACACGGGAAAGATACGCTACCCTTATGCCAGGACGCCGGCATGTTATTAAAAGTATATTAAGCATAAAAATGAGGGATAGAAATGTAACTTGTCCAATAAAGTTTTATTTATTATTATTGCTCCGCAACCTGCTCTCCGTTTCATATTTTTCTCTTTCCCAGCAATGACCAGAGGTCAATCGTCAATTCATCGGAATCACACATTAAGTGAAAATGGAGTTGATTAAAGAAACATCAAAGTCAAATGATGAGTGAAACCGCGAAATCATCAAAAATTTACCTATAGTTTAAATATTATGATACAGCCATCTTTTTCTTTCCCTAAAATATATACAAGATTCCAAAAGTAAATTGTGAAGCAAATCTGAAGAATTTCTTATGGATATGAATAAATTGGATTGTGCCATGGTAATACTTTTGAAGAATTTTAAACCATTCACTTTGAGATTTTTGTCAACTACTTTTTTGAGTGCATTATTCTGAGTAATATTTATAATTATTATATTAATTGACAAGCTAACTGTTTAAACCAGCATAAGGTGTTTCCCAGAACTCTTATAGCATACTCTTGTGGTGGATTGGATTGTGCCAGGATCAAACTTGCGGCCTTAAGATTTGCAGCTTTTTTAACATATCCGCTAGACAAAAGGGATCACAAGTGTCTAGAATCTGATGAATTTTGGTTGCTGCATCAAGTGAGTCTGATGACTTTGCGTTGCTGATGGAGAGAGAGAGCTGTTGTTGCTGCTGCTGCGTCAAGTGAGACTGAGGAATTTTCTTTAGTTGTGTTTTCTGCGTGTAGATGGCGTCATGATAGCTGTCTGAAGGTTGGAGGTTCATGGTCCGAGGTCATCAATGGATTGGATTGTGCCAGGATAGAACTCTCGATCTTACGATTTGTTGCCACGTAACAATCTCGCTAGACAAAAGTTATCACTAGTGTCTAGTTGCTGTTACAGGCTTATTAAGATACCACTACACTGTCTAGTAAAAGTTTTATACCTCTTCACGTCCACACAAATTTTAGACCTTGAAAAGGATTTTAAGGCCATTAGCGCTCAGATTTTTATTTTCAGAATGTCATATATGATAGTTGTTTGTTTTGGTATAGTAAAGAAGATCAGTCTTTGTGTATTGATCCAAGAAAATGGAGAATATAAGGTAAATAACATAGTTTTTGGAAATTCTAATTCATGTTTTTACTGAAAATTGCATTTTTGATTTTTTTGGTTATTAATTGCTAGTATGTGGCTGATGCACAAGTACCTTAAAATAAAATAAATACACGGAGTCTATATTTCCAAAATTTTAAATAAAACAACATGATTATATAGAAAGTGGAATTTAATTTATGCGTTCTGAGCATTTAATGCTCTTTGCGTTTATAATTCCGTTTACATATATGCGAAGGTACAGATCGATGAAGGGTCAATATTTTGACTCCTTTGATAAGAATCAATACTTTAGATGCTACAACTGTGAACCGAATTTTATTTATTTATTTATTTATGCATTTTGGAATAATCGATTTTACGCGTATGCTGAAATACACTACGGCAGATAGTCAACGCTTTTAGTATTTTTTTAATACAAATGAAGAATGAATTCTATAATTGGTGAAGACTAACTGAAAATTTCCATGTGTCATGATATAATAAATAGTTTTCATGTGAAAGATATATCTAATACATAACTTGCATTTGAGTTATATATTTCTTGACGATAGTTTTATTTTTAACTAAAAATCTTATCTTGAACGGTCCGCTTAATTTTGAAGACTATTCTGTAGATTTTTTTTCGCATTTTCATCATTTTTCATCAAATTTTCTACCGCATTGGAATGAAAAAGATATTGGTTATGAGTATAGAAAGAAAAAAAAAAGAAATGGAACATTTTAAATGACAAAATCGAAGAAAAATAATCACTAATTCAGAAAATATTTTTTCAAACGTGTAATTCGTGAAAAGGTTTGAGATTATTTTTATAAAATAGAGGTGTAAATAAAAAAATGTTAATTTATATGCATAATTAGAAAAATTCTTACTAAATTGTAGTGACTGACAAATATTCTCTCTCTCACAGATGCTTTCCGAACCCAGAAAATAAGGCTGTGCAACATGAAGATCATGTATGTGAGTTTACCGGCTGGGGCCAACATGGATGAAGACAGTAACATGTTCACTGGTCCTATGTACAAAAATTCAACTATCGTAAAAAATACCAGAATGATAATAAAAAGAAGAAATTTTAAGTTTTCGTGCGAAAAACTCTTTCGATAAGAATGCAGTCCTAATTCAAAATTTTTAATTCAAGAAAAAAATGAATTAATTGTTTTTATTAAATATTCATTTATGTTATCCCTTCATCAATTCTGAAAAAAAAAATCAATGACATTTTTTGAACATTTCTTTTTTAATTTTGTCTTTGAAAAACTTAAGTAAACCTCGTAATATCTCTTTTTAAAACTTCATTCATATTATTTAATGAAATTTTTTTTCAAAATTTTTGCAATCTAAAAGATAGAAACATATTTTATTCTTTGTTGTGCTTTATTGTTATTATTAACAATGCCTCATAGGTTATGCAAAAATAGAAAAGATTTTTAACATTGATTTTCTCGGCAGAGTCTTCTTTAACGTATCGATTTAACACTGATGGGATATTATTGTCATGTTAGAGGTAATAAAAACGAAGAAAGAATTTTTTTTAACGGAATTAACAGATTAGGCTGAAAAATATCATTCTGATTTTTGAAATATCAATATATGGTGCAAACAAAGCCGGATTATCAAATGGGTTCTTTCTTAGAGGCCTTTCAAGAGTTTATTAGTTCATTATTTATTTTTCTATTTATATAGAAATTGAGAAAAGAATGTATGCTTTTGGAGCGTGTGTGTGTGTGAAAGTGAAACTTCTGAAATTCACTTTACACAAGAACTCCTGCAGATGTTAAATCGACTCTGGGAGTAAATAAGTGGACAGAAGAGATATTGAGGATCCAGGTGCCTCGAAGAAGGAGATCATTACTACAAAAAATTGTCGTTTCTATCCCACATTTTGAAATTTTATCCCTTTCTCTTAATTTTTTAAAAAGCCTTTTTTTTCCATAAGCAAAAATATTACTCAGATATATCTTCAAAAGTGAAATATAACTGTTTATATATTCCAGTTTTGAAGAGTATAATTAAAATAATAATCCGACCGAAAAATCGTAATGTGCTTATTTTTTTTTTTTTAAAAAAAAAGGTTTACCTCCGTTTTTTGTAATGCAGACAAAAGCTACCCATGCCACAGCTAAAGCAAATGTAGTTCGGTGCATAGCAGCAAATAAAGCAGTTACCAGAGGACCCTCAGGATTTCCGACATTCCAGTTATGGCCTCCATACAATGCCGTGACTGCCAACAGAATGGAACAAACCCATCCCATAACATTATGAGTCTGCAAAAATTTAATGAGAAATAAATGTCTAAGCATATATAAATTCTGCGTCAGTGTATAAATTTCTATTATAAAAAGAGACACACACACAAAACATAGTGACTGTTACAACAATACAAGTGATTCTTAAGTAATGGCGGCTTAAAATAAAACTTTTCGCCATGTTTACACTACCTCCCAATGTTTAACATAGAATTTATCAATTTCTGACCTTTCCTAAATTAGTATTCAGCGTATAGAATTAATATTTTTTTGCAGAAATTATATAATCAACACATACACATACAAGGATTTTAATATTATCAATGCATTCACATATGTGAGGATAGTAATAAAATGCTTGTTTGTAACAGAATTAAGCTTATTTTCATCATTTGTATAAAATAATAATAACATATCACATGAATGAGCTTCACACGTCAATTCCCTCTTTCAAGGATAGTTTTAAGCATAATCTAACCAACATAATATTTTAAACTATGTTGGAAAAATATGCTGAAAGTTTCTATTACTTTTAATAATGGTCATATGCAATGAGCATCATTTAATACTTCTAGTGTGTTTACAGTTTATGATACTTTCTTATTTTTCATTCTTGTTTATAAGGATAAAAATTTATTACATCTTGACGTATTTTAGTCGTTAAACTTTGTAAAATTAATTGTTACTGATAAAAATATAACATTGTAATATCTTCAAAACTTATTCACTTAATATTAGTTCATATTTGATTCCATATGAAAGATGATAGTCAATCTTAATCTTGATAACCATAGAAATCAAGAATCGGAATAAAAATTGTAAATAAGAAGATAAGAATCGTATTAATAAAAAATGTAGTTGATTAGTTATGGATTAATGGTGCTAGAGCCAACTTGACTGAGTAAAAGAAGCCTATTAAAGACTAAAAATTAAAAATATTTATCCAAAATTAAAACATAAAATCCGCGTCTCAGGCTTCTAAAATTTTAGAATTTTTTCTTCAGAGTTTTTTTTAAAGATTTATTTATTTTAAAACATTAATTAAAATCACGATTTTTTTTCAATTTTTATTATATTGTAGAAATAAACTTGATAAAGAAACTACTTACCACACAGAGTTTAATCCTGTCATAATCTAAAATAACGACTCCTAAGAGAACTCCAACATAATACGGACCCGCATGAGTATAGGGGCGTAAATGTACATAATCTATAGTGTCTTGAATTTTCCTGAAATGATGCAAACAGGTTTCAAGTTAATAAATATTCATTTATTAATAAACATGTGTTGTAAACTGAAAACTTTCAGTAAATTTTAATTTCATAATCTTGAAACTTGACTTCAACTTGAGGTTTATTTAACTCAGAATTTAACAAACAATAATTTAATTTTAATTTTTTTAATAACATTTTTCCAGGAAGGTAAAACAAATTACCACAAATTATTCTTAAAATTTCCATACTCAGTCAGTTAATTAGTAATGCATTTAAAAGAAATAATGCCTTACTGATTATTGCCACATGACATTTGGATAAAAGGTAGCAAATCGTATTTGAATGTTGTTCCAGCAATAGCTATATTACTCACAATGATGATACATATAATAAAAGATACTCCAACATTTCTCGATCTGAAAAACAGAAATAAATTTCTTTTTAAACTATTTATAGTATTATGTACATTCGTCATTGATTATGTACTAGATAATACGGCAAAATTGTATATTACTTTTTTGCAGAAAAATATTTGGGGTTGATTTTAAAAAAGAGGTATGAAGGACAAGCATGAGTTCGAATAAAGGAATTAAAAATGAACAAAGGATATTTCACTATAATTAAAGATTGTTCTAAGAGGTTTGCAAATAACAAAGGCGAAATCTTAATTCAGAAATAGCTGAAAACATTTTATTAAATTTAATGAAAATTAATAGATAACTGAAAAAGTGATCAAATAGTAAAATCGTATAAATGTTTGAAGGAAGCATAATAATTAATTCTGATTTATGAATATTCATTCTTATTTCCAAACTCATTTGTCTGCCTTTGCAATATTGATATATTTCTTTGATGTTGATGTTGGTTAGAATTGGCGTAAAAACATAAAATTTATCTATCAACAAAGATGAAATGCACTAAGGAAAAGCTAAAAAAAGAAAGAAAGAAAGAAAATTACTATAAAGAATTTGATTTTTTTAAATGAAACTTTCAAAGTTATATCACAATTTCTTATGTAAGTTTCTGAACCTCATAAGGTCTTACCTTATCAACAACTATTTATTTGCTGATTCTAAATTTTTTTAATCAAAATATGAAACATTTCACCGTAGTTTTTTTTTTTTTCTGAAAAGGATATTTATCGCATTTTGAAATTCGAATAAAATATCATTTTTTAATACATTAGATTCAATTTCTGATTATAATTTCATTT
>JAPMOQ010031333.1:4833-21973 GCA_026543055.1 Argiope trifasciata
ACTATATTTTACGAAAGTATTTGTACTATATTTTACGAAAGTATTTGTACTATATTTTACAATATGAATTCAAATGCAATTTTTCTATTGACCATTGGATAATTATCTAGTGTCCTTGTATTTGCATCAAGTTCCGAAAGCAACAGCCAAGTGCTGTCATTTGGGAAGAAGGGGGGGATAAGCACGAATGGTCTCCTCAAAACGACCTCTCATACTCCCAATTTAAAATCAAATTAGAGGCCAAATAAGTCGGGGTAAAAAATCTCGAATATTCGATCCTTTATAAACTAATTTGATTCGTCCGGAGTAGAAAAATGCTGGCTTATAATCCAATCAGTTTGCAGGAAATACGAATGGAAACGAGTGTAAATAATTGGCTAGCCATTAGCAGCAGCTAACCAATGAGAGGCGTTAATTAGTTGCAATGCTCTCATCAAACAACAACATCAGCATTTTCTAGGAATAATAAAAATGCTACCGTCTTTATGTAAACAGTCTGGCTGCGTTAATGGAGGTAATTCAATAAAATAAACTAATTAACGACTTTCTCTTTTTTTTCAGAGAAACAAATGTGAAGCTTCTGAATTTAAATCGAAGATCGTTGGCCTCTTGGCATTTCAGGATTATTTTCTTCTAAATTTGATAATATGACATTAAAATTTCAGAATGTCCGTTTTTCCATTTTTACTATTTGTTCACACTCTGCCTATATATATTGTTACGGATTTCCTATCAATATCAATCCGTCGGTTTCGTTTAATTGTATAGTGGGTGTGTACGGTGTGAAAAGAAACACACAATGATCAATCCTTTAGCGCAGACGACGTTTATTTTTAGATCGAAGACAGGGCAGCATAAAGACGACAGATATTAACAGCACACTGATGACATTTATTTACAGTCGAGACGAGCACACAATAACGACAATAGCTCAAAATTAGTAACAATATTCACAGCATAGTACTCAACGCTGCTTCCTCACCAGATTACAAGGCACACAGCTCAGTTCGGCACTTGCTTGGCTCTGCCGCTTCTTCACTTTCCTCTAGAGGACTCATTATCTAAAGTCATTTCAGACTCCTCTGACCGAAGCTTGAAACTGTCGTCCTTATATAGTTCCCATTAGGCGGGGTTAAAATGTCTGGACCAATTAACGTGTATCTGGACGTACCTCGGTTCCTAATGGACAAATCGAGTGTTATCCATTTTGTCGCCGAAATCGTCGCCAAACGGTCTAAGAGCATCCGCAATAACCAGTACAAAATACTGTAAATCCTTCTTTCCGATGACGGAACCAAATTTGCTGTGAAGCAGCACCACAGACGCGTAACGATGTATATTTATTTATATATCTTGCTGAAATTTTCAATCGTTTATAAAATACTTTTTATTCCTCCACTCGAATTCAAATACATTTTTTCTAAACTTGTAGCGGATGACATCTGATGTTAATACAGTTTTTTTAAAATATTAATTCTTTAATTGAATTTAATTAATTTTTTTTATATTTTAATAGAGTCTTAGCCGTTTGTAATGAAAGTTGCAATCAACAGGAAGCGGCTCAATCAGTAAAATGCATTCATTTCAGTATTTCTCACGTGAAGGTGAAGAATGCGAGTTCAGTTCTTGCGTCAGTCTGTGGCGACGGTGTTGGTTGGAATTGTGTTAACCCATAGGTTGCATTCCGCCAAGGATCGAACCTGCCATGTTTAAGTTTGAAGTAGAGTAACATATCCATTCGACAAAAGCGTACGCTCATTTCTGGAGGCTATTACTGGTTTATTAAGATGTCACCACATGTCAATAATTGATAATAGGAAATGTGCATTCTTTTAGTATTGTAATGCTCAGTGTTCTTTCAGAATAGTCATGAAAGAAACTATTTATTGTATCTCGTGATTGGATTCATATTCGTTCAGTATTCTCTAATTTAACGTTAGAAAATGTGATTAAAATATTTTCTTTCAAAACTGGTTAAAATTGGCGACTTAATCTTCAAGGGCACAGAAGGATAAAATTGCTCTAAACAGAGACGTGAATATTTTATATAATCTTTTAGATACAAAAAGCTATATATCCTCTTAATGAGGCGAATAACTTAATAGCCTGAAAGAGCATTCATCGCTTCGGAGTTTGAAGGCAATAAACGCAATTCATCGCCTAATAAAAGTGTCGCCATAAAGTGTCTCATCTTCTCAAAAAATATTTTGTATCATTCGCTCTGAATAAAAAGGTATCATGTATACATAAGCTTATCGTAACTAAAATCTCAGAACATTTCCTTTTTGGATCCTTTGCCGCTGATTCCGCGATAGTATAATTAGATTTCTTTGGTATTGTAATATCAGACAACTCTCCGATCCTCGCCAAAACGGTCATCCAATGTCACAGAAGCCAATTATAAAAGAGAAAAAATGAGAATTTTTCTAACAGCGGTTAATGAGGCGCCCAAAAACTTCTGCCAAATCTGATAGAGGCTATTCACAAACACAAGTTTTTTTCCCCACAAAATGGATTGGGGGGGGGCAAAATAAATCAAGGCATGTCAACATAGCATAAAAGAAGAGGGAAAAGGAAGTCATCATTATTTGTAATGGTTTTTTTTATTTCTTCTGATAAAAAAAGAAACAGATTTTATTTCAGTTATTTTGAAAGAAACTTCGATATACTTTCAGATCTGTACCAAACGAGACATCTTTTAACTACCTTTAAAATCATTTTAATATAAGTGAAGTTGTATTGTTCAACATTTGAAAAATATATATTTTGCTTTACTGCTTTCAAACAGATAAATTATTTGATAAAAAAAATGTGTAAAAATTTTTTTCGCCGTTTCTCCATAATCATAACATCTCATTTTTTAAATCTCAAAATAAAACTTCTCATTTCGCTTTTTTAAAATATTTTTTAGCTTACAACTTTAATACCCACTGATACGACAACGGATAAGGATCGCTATATGCTTTTTTTGTTTCATCCGGTCCTAAATCTTTCCGGTCTGAAATATTTCAATTTTTATAAAATATTTTTACTGTTTTTCCAGTCAATAAAGAAATTACGAGGAAAGAGAGTTTTCTTTTCCTGAAACATTGAAAATAAGAGCTTTGTCACAGTGCCACTGTCATTGTAAATCTCTGGGAGGATGTTCAAAATAAATGGAAACAGATCGAGTATTGGTATCGGTCCTTTTTTTTTCTGCTGTCATTTTATTCATTCACATGCTCCTAATTTTTAATTGAAAAAATATATATATATTTTTGCCTTCTTCCTTCATTTGAAAGACCAGCGCTCATTCGGTCTTGGTTTGACCAAGTGCATTAGACACACCACCACGACAAACTGTTAATTCTTCTTCTAAAGGTACTAATGTCACAAGAAATGTTTTCCAACTCTGTCTTCAGCTTCTTAGAGAAGAACTACAGAGTATTTGACTGACACTCCAGAGTGCTGAAAAGTATATCCGGGTCCCTAGATCTAAAATCAAGGCTAATTTCTAGATCTGAAATCAAGGTATTAATTGTGTTCTGAAAAATTAATTCTGAATATCCTGTATTTTGCATTATCAGTCACGGATTCATTGCTGCAAATGCGCAATGATGTACCCGCCTAAACAGTTGGCTATCCTAATTAAGTGACAGATTAACTAACGGAATAACGGTAAAAATGATTAATGAATGAACGGAAGAAAGACTATGATTATTCATTAATGAACGGAATAATTATGTAATTATGGCAGATTAACTGACGATAACAAAAGCAGTTACGAAAAATGGATAAAATGATTAAACAATTAGGACAGATTGATATATATATATATATTAGGTTGTTCGGAAAGTAATTTCGTTTTTTCCTGACAAAGGATTTAATTGCATTTTTCGCACCCAATTTCATACTTAAACCGCAAAATCATTTTATGTTTTAAGAGCTAATATAGCAAGGCTTGAGTGTGAAAAAGTGCAGCTGATTCTTCGCAGTAGTTTTTGGATGGTGCCCTTTTAAATATGGAGAGCAATAAACAGCATTTTCGTCATTTTTTTCTTTTTTGCTATAAAAGGTAAAAATGCTGTTCAAGCCAGAAATAAATTAGCCAATATGTGTGGAGAAGATGTGTTAACAGTACATCAGTACCAGAACTGATTTGCAAAATTTTTCCTTCAAATGAGGAGGCCAAAAACCACCTCGATCAGTTTTTTTTACAGCAAAGACCAAAACTTTTATGAGCGTGTAATCATGTTACTACCAAAAATATGGCAAAAGGTATTAGACCAGAATGGCAATTTTATAATTTAATAAATAATTTATTCATTAAACGAAAATTTCTTTTCATTTTGACACAAAAATACGAAATGACTTTCCGAACGACCCAATGCATGTGTGTGTGTGTGTGTGTAAACAAAGGGAAAAGACCTTTTTAAAAATGTATTTTAAAAAACTACTTTTGGTAAATTTATTCATTACTAGCCGCCTTTGGCGACCAGCTGGTTCGCCATGTGTAAAGCGTTCTAAAATTTTCAATTAAATCACATATTCATTAGCCTTGAAGTAATTCCGGGCATTGATTGACCTGAAATTAATATTTTCTTTAAGATGATGGACGGAAAGTTCTAAAAGTACACCTTTTCCTAATAATATTCTCAGTTAATAATATAATCAGTCAGTTTTAACCATCGGTTATGCTTCCAAAATATTTAAAAAAAAATTCGATGATGTTGCCAAAATATTAAATGTGTTTTTTAAAGAAAGCGAGAAAGGGAAAAAAGTATTAAATTAAAGATACAGATATTGCAAACGATTACATAAATATACCATTAAGTTGGTATTTCAATGCATATCCTGTCTAAATTCAATCAGGTTTACTGTAAATAAAGATGATTTATGGAATAAATGATTTAGATATTGCAAAAGATAATAGAATCCTTTGCTTTGCATTTATTTTTTAAAGAAAATATCACATTTTATGTTTCTTTTATTTTATCCAGTCACGTGCTGAAAGTATCATTTCTTTAGACTTGATTTACGATGATAGTTTTTTTTTTATTCGAACTTCCTGCTTTTATTTTATCCAGTCACGTGATAAATACATAGTTAAAATATTTCTTTAAAAATTCGTTAAAAATAGAAGCTAACGTTATAAATTAAAACAACTGATACCGTTAGAAAGCTAATTGTTTTATCTTTAAATTGATGTAAAAATCATGTTTATGCGATCGTATTTTCGGAAGTTATAACGGAAAAACGTCGAAATTTCGGTTAAATTTTAATTAATTCAAATTCTAATTAAAAATTCGAAAAAAAGGGCTCCGAGGTGCACATTCCGGACCTCCAAGGTATACATTTCCAAATTTGGTAGCTGTAGGTCCAACGGTCTGGCCTGTAGAGCGCCAACACACACACACACGCACACACTCACACACTCACACACACATTGAGCTTTATTATAAGTATAGATTAAAATAACAACCTAAATTCATAGCAAATCATCAATTCACCAATTTTACAATAATATTCCTTATTTGTAGTAAAAGCCTATATCTATATAATTAAAAATGAATGTTTGTATGTATATCTCTTATGCCTTACTAAACTGTTCATCCGATTGTGCTGAAACCGGGTCAGTTTTTTGCTTACACCTACGGGATGGTTATAGGGATAGTACAATTATCTAAAACAAACAGTAAAAATTCAGATGTCAACCGCATCTATTGACCAAGGATGCATCTCCAAATAACTCGCTTAGGAGGCAATGGATTCTGTAGAAATGCTAAATCCAAGTGAAAGGTTAATATTTTGTATATATAGTACGCAAATGTAATGCAAGTATTTCTCAAAGGTAACAACTTTATTACAGATGATGCGAAAAAGATTGGGGATTCAATCATGGGGGTTTTATATTTTAGTTAAATTCAAGCGTTTTTCACAATAACACCCAACACATTGTAGTAGAAATAATTTTGTACCATTTTAGTTTTTAAAAATTATATTTTCAATTGTACTAAAGATTTTATGATATAAATATATTTTTTATGCTTAATCAATCCCATTTTCTAATATCAAACTTGAAAATTCTGAACGAATATGAAACGAATCAAGAGATACAATAAATAGTCTTTTTTCCTTTCCATTCTGAAAGAACACTAATTTCAAAAGAATACACTAATCCAATTAATAAAAATGAGTATTTTTTCTCTTATTTTATATACTGTCGTACCATTCATCCTAATTCCATAAACAACACAATGTTATTTTTTCGGCGGGTTTTTGTTTAGTTTAGTTATATTAACGTCCCATTGTAAAGCAAAACTGGGGCTATTTTGGGACGGACCTCGTCCTTTTGAACCTTAGTCAGATGACGAAGACGACACCTGAACAGGCACCCCCTCTCCACACCACACCACACCAGCGGGAGGACGTTTGGCCTAACAGAATTAGCGTGCAAGACACCCCCTCACACGACGGCCCTTCGGTGGAATCGAGTCTCGAACCTGAAATCCTCCGGTTCCGAAGCCGAGACCTTACGACCAGTCCACCGTGGCCCTTTTTTTCGGAGGGAGCAACGCGCCGGGTACCAGGTAATAAAATAAAGTGTATGCTATGAAATGCAATTTCCTAACTCTACCTAAGTAAATAAAATTCTCGCAATACTGAAATATTTGTATTCTTTTTAATTTTCCGAATGACCTGCATTCTTCGCTCTCAGTGATAATTCATCAATTAATTTTGACTAAATAATCATCTTCATTCTCATATGCAAGATTATATATACATAGAATTTACGCTTCAACTACATATGAGCTGCCAGAGGGAAATATTTGAACAACAGCCTTTGAAAAGCACTCTGTTTCATCGGAATGTATAAGAATTTTGAAATCTATATGCATGTCCACAGAAAGATACCGAATTTTCTGAAAGACAGTGCAGTGGGGCATAAGTTTTCGCATGACTGCATGAGACTTCCATAAGCAGTGCAATTTTCTCATACGAAATAGCATTCTGGTATCTGGATGGAGAGTTTTGAATTATGCAAACAGATGGAGGTTATTTGTTTCTTAAAATATACAGAAGAAAAAAATATACCTCAGTGTATAAAAAAAAATTAGATACTCCATTTGGAACAGTGCTACACTATGTCTTGACGAAATCACCATTATTAAAATCTGATTATAGAACAGTCTCTGATCCAAGATTTCTTTAATGATAAGTAAAATCATATTTTTAAAAGGAATGAGTTAAATCGTTAAATCACAAGTAGGACCTGCTGTATTAAAAATAAAACATAAATTACAGTTTCGAGGACATTTTTCTATTTATCAAGATTATACAAACTTATTTATTAGCACCTCTAATTTTATCTGTATTTAATTTTGATTAGGATATTTGAACACATTGAAAAGAATGATTTTCACGAAGAAACATTTTTCGAAAAATAAATTATTTTATTCAAAAAATATTTCATAGACAAATCTTTCAGCTATCCAAAACAGGTTTATTTTTGTCTCTACGTTCATTAGAAGTTAAAACTTTGTAAAAAATTAAAAAAATTGTTAAAAATTTGTATAAACACAAAATTAATTTTATATACCGAAAATGTTTGGCACAGAAAAGCACAAAATGTCAATAAGAATAATCACAGTTAAAAAACTGCGTTTTTTGGATATTTGTACTTAAACATGATTTGTTGAGCTCTGAATCTTCAGATTAGGAATAAAAATTATTTTATTACATAGACCTATCTTCCAGCTATCCAAAACAAGTTTTCATTTGTCTCTACGTTCATTAAAAGTCAAGTTAATAAAATTTTTGTAATGATAGTTAAACCGGAAGTGGCATTTAAATAAGCGGAAATGCCGATTTAAAGGCCACGACACATATCAAAAATTTGTGTGAGGACAAATTTAGTTGTAAATACGGAAAAATTTTCAAAACATTCAGATAACCACAAAATGCCAATGAGTATTTAAATGGTGTTTTGTGTAAATTTGTACCTAAACATTTTGTAATTTGTAAGTAAAAATGCCTTTCTTGAGCTCTGAATCCTCAGATTAGGGATTTAAAATATATTACGTCTGTAATATATTTTAGCAATGCAGAATGAATATCCTTAAGGTTGTTGGAGCATATCCTATTGTAAATTCAGATAAAGCATTTGATGAGCTAAACAAAGAGAGAGTAAATGAATCTAAGCAGTATTCACTTCTAAATGGAAAATTAGCAGAAAAAATTTAAAGGATTAAAAAAGGAAAATTATTAAAACATTAGAAGCAAGAAGTTATAAGCTATAAATGGGATGAATTTTAAGTGCGTACGACATTAATTTATCGTTAAAACAAGTTACTGTATATTCTAAATGCATTTTTCTGAAAACTGATTTTTATTCATTTCTTGGTCACTTCAAATCAAATAACACAAAATATAATGATCATATAACTATGGAATTTGATGGAATTAGTCTTTTTACTGTATTATAGAGAATGAACTAAAAGAATTCAGAAAGAATGAATATTTTAAAAGTTTACAGTCTATTGTTGGAATAATAATGCCATTAATTTACTAAATATTTCATTAAAAAGTCTTCATGCAGTGGATATTTTTAAAAATTATCAGAACCTTACGATTACAGTTCATTCTCTAGAGAAAACTATGTAATTTATTTTGGTATAAGTTTTGTTTTGATGAGAATCATGGTTCTGGTGTAGCGAATTTGAAGTTTTATAAGAATATCTTTAAATTTATGCCGTTAAATGAAAATTTTCTCAAAGTTTTAATGTTTATTTCAAATATTAACATCCTACCACTAATTTAGAATAGTCTGAAACCCAGAAATATGGTTAAAGTATGTCTACATCATGTTTTTTTTTTCGAAAATAATTGTACAGAACATGTTCGAGTAGCATAAACTTCAAAAAACGAAACTTTTACTTAACGTTTTCAGTTTCCGTTCTTTATGATAGATAAGATCTATAAATACATGATTCCCATTACTGTATCAAGAATTATAATTAATAAAGGAATTAATAAATAAAGTGAATAAAATAAAAAAAATGTGGTAAAATGATTTTTTGGGGAGAGGGGGTAATAATGTCGAGGTGAATAAAAAAATCAGAAATGTCTAGACAGTAATGAAATCTGACATTAGAGAATGTTTGATGTATAAAAGTTTTGCTTTCCTTTCCTTCAAACTAATTTAATAGTTTATTAAAACCGGAATAATTAATGTTTTTTTATGATTCGTTTGTAAGTTTACATTCTCGCAAATAGATAAAACAATAATTAATATATTATGAATTAGTTATTAACTGTTTATCTCTTTGAAGTCGTGATGTCCCAGTGGTAAAGTTTGGGTGAATCTTGGTCCCCAAAACTTGATGACAAACGTGGCAATTATTTGGTGTACTTAGCAACGAATTTGAAAAATTTGGTGACAAAATGGATAATACTCGAAACTTCGATAATTTTGTTGACCAGTCCATTTGGTACTGAGATATATTTGATCTAAAAACTCCTAGCCTCGCCTCCCTATAACAAGAAAAGGCCTGTGGCGATAGTATTGACTAGAGTTGTGCCAATGAGGAGGTTGAATAGCGCCAAGGATCGAACTCACGAGCTTCCGGTTTGCAACCGCATAACATATCCCCTATCCAAAAGGGATCACCAATGTTTAGTGGCTGTTACAGGCTTATTAAGATATATCCACAATACTCCCCTACCAGTGAGTCTGCTGAGAAACGAACGATTTTTATAGCGCCAAGCGTTATGGCGGGCTGGAGCTAGTTGTTGCGTCAAGTGAGTCTGATTTTGGTGGCGCCAAGCGTTTTGGTGAGCGAAGAGAGTGTTCATTGTCCGATGTCACTACTGTGGAGGAGAATTTTGTGGTTTCGCGCCTATGGGGAGGTTGAATTCCGCCAAGTATAGAACTCGAAACCTTCCGATTCGGAAACGCTTAACATATCCTCTATACAAAAGTGATCACCAATGTTTAGTGGTTGTTACTGGCTTATTAAGATGTCTCTACAGGCCGCTACTCTAAAGCTGTGTGTAGTCGTGAATTGAGTCATGGTGGATTGAGTTGCAATACTGAGTCGGCAGTCAAAGTGAGAAGAGACAGATGATTGTTCCAGCCGTCTAGAAAGACCATGGTGAGACGCTCCGTTTATCAGCTCTCTTGAACCCTGGGGGGCACCTCGAAATGAGGATGAGATGCTTCAGGCATGGTGGTTGGATCTCGCCAATCCAGTGGATACAATAATAGATGAGAGCACTGGTACCTCATATCGCTGACGGGGCGTACTCCCTACGGGGTGGGTTGCACCGTGGCTGGTCATGGCTCTGAGGATTCTAAGACAGTTCCCGCAAGTGTTGTTGTATTTTTGTTCCGGTCATTCAATTTTACATGGTGTATCCGTGTGCCTTAGAGGCGGGTCGGAGGTCAGTTGTATGACTTATCCCCTGTCCTACTGAATCCTTTTTGTCTGCTTAGTGTGCTGTTAACGCTGTTACTACTTGTATGCTACTGTAGTTGTCGTGTGCTGTTGCGTTTTTCTCCTCGTATGTAAATATTTATCGGCCTTGTGCTGCCCTGTCTTCGGGCCGCGGTGGCCGGGTGGTAAGGTCTCAGCTTTGGAACCGGATGGTTTCAGGTTCTAGACTCCATTCCACCGAAGAACTGTCGTTTAAGGGGGTCTCTTGCACGTCGAATTTGTCAGGCCAAACGTCCTCCCGCTGTTGTTGCGTCGTTTGTAGAGGAGGTTGCCACTTCAGGTGTCGTTCTCGTCATCTGACCGTGGTTCAAAAGGACGAGGTCAGTCCCAAAATAGCGCTCGTGTTGCTTTAAAACGGGGCGTTAATATAACTAAACTAAACTAAGCTGTCTGTCTTTGTGTAAATAATCGACATCGTTATTTTTCTACTAAGGAATGCTGATTGCGGTCATCGCACACCATACAGTCACTGCACAAGCGAACCCAACAAATAAATAATTTTCCTCGCATTCTTTTGCATAGAAAATGTAGCCTGTTTAAATTCGTAGATTTATTACGTTAAAGATAATTTAACTTCCAAAAGAAATCTTTACACTTTTACTATTATCTCGCAAGCGTATTTGCTTATCATTAATGGTTTAAACCTAAAAGAAATAAAAGAGGACAATGGTTAATACTAATAGTAAAAGCGACGAGTGCAAGTGATTGAGATAAGAGTTTCGTTTTTTTCTTCTTATTAGTCTTTGATTTATCTGTATGAATAGATATAATCAAAACGCATAAATAATCAGAAGGTTAAATTTTCTTTGTATGAATTAAGTTTTCAGAATGAATTTCTCATCTATCAGTTTTTTTAATATGTTCGAGCAATTTTAAAAATAGTTTAGAAAATTTTGAAGAGAATAGTTTATATAAAATCTTTAAGAGTAGTAAGTCACCGTAAATTCTTAACAAATGACTGGCATATGAATCTGCTGTGTATTATAATATGATATACATATGAATAGTATTTCTTGAATTAAGATTTTAAAATGGAAAAATTACAGCCTCTAACATCGTATCATTTTAATATCTTGTAAAGGTTTCCTTAATTAAATTTTATAAAAACAATAAATAAGGGATGCTGATTAAAATTTAAATGATAGAAAACAGTGTCATTATTTCCTATGGCACTTGCCATAGACAAACCCACTGTTATGAAGACAGCGATTTAAGCCGATAGGGTGCGTCTCTTGTTTCAGCAGCGCTAACTAGGGCCTGGAGTAAGATTTTGCTACTAACGCATCACTCATTCGCTTGCACAGCATCTTTTAACAGGAGGGCACATTCACAAATTGCACAGATGGGCTGGAGGAAAAACAGTCATGTCCGGGACACATTTTCCAGCAAATATAAACTACTACAAACTGTCAATTATACGGAAAAATTAACTAAATGTTTGCATGGATTATAATTTTTCAAAAATTAGATTTAACATTATAATTAAAACGTATAAATGTATATGTATTTCTTCCAATCAACAGCAGGTTTTCAACTAATAAACTGTAAGTCATATTCCTCCATACATGGTTTCTATTCAGCATGAAGACTATTTCTAAGTTTGTTTAGAATGACGTCATACCACCGTCACAGAGTGGGTGGCTACGCGAACCAATGATATTGCACGAATTTACCCGATACATGAAACAGGGTAGGGAACGGGAATAAGCTGTCCGGACACTTAATGTTAAAAGCGAAGGATGATAATTCCAGTACCTATAAGTAGCAGCAGCTAACAAACAAAAGATGCTTATTTTATCCACTCAGAGCTGAAATAAGTATGAATATTTTGAGAGACAGAAAATGAATGTGAGGAAGAATTTTACATCAGGATCCTGCAAAATCGATTCGAATTTCTGTGGGCATTCAAATGCAGGAATTCAAGCATTGCTGAACATTAAGAGGTCTTTGAAAATAAAATAAAAGCATAAATTTGAGTGTCTGAACCTGATTCAGATGACAAGCGACACCAGATAATTCAGGTGTCCTGATGATGAATACTTTGGATTGCGTCGTGTTCAGATATTTAACAGGCATGGTCTCAGAAAGGTTATCCTCACATAAAGATTATTTTTATGTAGTGAAAATTTCAAATCACAATATTGAGACATCGATGTCTAAAAATATCAAATTATTCTCGTTTAACAGCCAAGCTAATATATTGATATGAAATTCGCCATTTTTAACTATCGGCAGATGACGAGGAAGACACTTGGGACAGCTTATAACAGCTAAAAATTTGTGAATGGATTTGTGAAAAAAAGAATTTGTGACATTTGTGTGATTTCAAGGTTCAAAATGACGAGATACGTCCCAAAATAACCCTAGTGTTGCTTCAAAACGGGACGTTAATATAACTAAACTTCAGGATTAAGAAGATTAAATATTCGATATCGTATTAAAATGAATCAAGCCGATATATAAATTGTGAATATTTTATAGTACAACTTTTGCGCTCTCTAATTCCGATATTGAGGCCTTTTCAATTTTCAATCTCTGAAACTTTTACGCTAGCCAATATGAAGAGCAAAAAAACTATTTGAAGAAAAGCGAAATAATAGTATTCGCTGAAGTATAAAATTTCGTGCGGGATACAACTAGCTATATCTTCTTAGTAGTGTTCATAGATAAACTCAATTCACCGGGATTAATTTTTAATATTTCATCGTTTAGTGGCATGTTTTTCAATAACACATAGGAGTTGCAACGACTCCTGATCGTCAAGTTAGAGGTTTGAGAAAGATCTAGAATCAAGCATAGAATCTCCCCCCCCCCCCCCCCCCAGAAAAAAATCTAAAGCAAGTGGATGTGATTTATATTGATTATGTCCTCAAATATCCTGTGGTGGCCATGGTGGCCTGGTGGTAATGTCTCGGCTTCGGAACCGGAGGGTTGCAGGCTCGAGGCCCGATTCCATTAAAGAACCGCCGTGTAAGCGGGTCTGGAGCACGTTAAATCTGTCGGGGACAAATGTCCTCAGGCGTCGTCCTCATCATCTGAGAGTGGTTCAAAAGGACGAGGTCCATCCCATAACAGAACTCCTAGTGCTGCTTCAAAACGGAACGTTAATATAACGTTAATAAACTAAACAAGCATCCGGTTTTTAATATTATAGGTAAATTTCTGATAGTATTCTTTAGGTATATCTCGGGCAATTTATGTACATATTCACAAGGAATGTTTAAAAACAATATCGCTGTATTTTCAGAAATGTCTTTGGACGTTACTGAGTTTAGTTTTGCTTAAATATGTCAATGTTCCTTTTTAAAGCAAAATTAGAGTTGTTTTAGTATGGATCCAGCAATTTTGAACCATGATTAAACGACTAGGATGACTCTTTATCTGGTACACCCTTTCCCAACTTTCACTTTAGTTTAGTTCAGTTATATTAATATTCAATTATTTATGTTGTAAAGCAACGTAAGGGCTATTTTGGGTCGGGCCTCGTCGTTTTGAACCTATGATCAGATGACAGGGACGACACCTGAGCTGGCACTCCCCTCTCCACACCACACCATTGGGAGGACGTTTAGCCTGACAGATTTAGCGTGCAGGAGATCCCCTCACACAACGGTTCTTCGGTGGAATCGAGTTTCGAACCAGAAACCTTCCGGTTCCGAAGACGAGACCTTACCACCAGGCCACCACGGTCTTCACATTTTCTCATCCCATCAGTGGGAGGAGTTAAAATAAAAAAAGAAAGAAGAAACCAATCACCGTTATGCATAATGACCATTAGATCAATTTTTTCTAATTTTTATTATCTAGAATGTATAAGTAAATTTTATAATTTATCATTAAATTACATCATATATTTCTCTTTAAACTAATTTTTATATATATATTAAAACATGGAAGTCTAACATTTTGTGGTACAACACTTTTTTAAAAATATTTGAACCCGATTATCCGTTCCTCTAATAATTTCTATAACCACTATGCTTTTGGAAAGATGGCCTTATATAAATAATCTTCGGAAGAATGTAACAATGTTTTAATTTAATCATTAAGGCGGGTTCACACGAAGCTAACTATTGCGAGCAATCGTTGCCTTTCTCCAGGCATTGTCCTCGTGTGCCCGACGGGACAATCATTTGCCCCTGACCCGTTGTGGTCACGTTGTTTTCAGGATGTAGGCGTGATCTTCTATGGCGGGCAATAGCTAGCCTCGTGTGAACCCCTTTTTAGATATCAGCATAATAACATCTCAATTTGTAATCCTTCCCTTAAACTGGATAATTTCATTTACAGCTTGACCTAGAAAGCTGACTTCTATGCATATCTTATATGCTTTCCTCTTATTAAATTATTATATCGGCTATATCTATCTATGATACTACTGCGCAAGATATTTTAAAACAACATATAGCAATACATATAATATCTACTATTCTGATTATAAATGGGTAAGTTATTGTTTGTTTTTTATGTATAACCTGGCGATAATATTTATTGTGGAATTCCAACTTTTATCTGTGGAAAATTGCAATAATTTTGATGGAGTAAAATATGCCTTAGAAAATTTATCGGAAGTATTTTTAGGTATTTACCCAATTATATTTTAAACTGAAAGTCTTCTTGATAAGTCTCAGTATTTTAGTAATATTTATTTTCTGTCTAACTATATAAATTTGAACATTTTCGTATTATGTATATCTATTTTAACAAAACAACATAAAGAAACTGTATCGAACGCGACTCAAAATATTAACATTCGTAATATTACATTGGTTTGCAGAACAATTTTGATGCAAATTTCAATTGACCGTAAGAAAATTATTGGAAAGGAGTTTTGTCTTTGTGCCATTACACATTTGATTAAAGTATCCAACTACGTTTGAAGAAATATTTTTGAAAAATTGAATTTTTAAAAAATTATATATGGTTTTTGGATGTATTATCAATTATAAACGCTATAAATAAAAAAAAAAACGTAATTTAAAATATGATATATTTCGAGAAATTGGAAAATTTGTATAAATTTTAATGGAAATTAACCAAAACGATTAAAAATTCATACAAAATTGCAATGCAGCAATCCTTTTTTTCTTTGTTTACAATTTATGGAATATAATAAGGAATGAAATGAACCAAAATCCAAGAAAAATCTTGAGATGCAAAGAAATGATGGGTACAAATATACGCATATATGCATTTTTTCTAGAAATTTATAACTTTCTTTTTCTAAGAAACCCTATAAATGAAAATATTTCATCAAAAATTAAAGTTTTGGCTCATTTCATTGTCCATATTATTTAAAACACGAGCTGAAATATTTATGTAAATACCTCTATTAGTTTTTGAGATTTCATGAGATAACGGTGGAAATTTATTACGAAAATTAAAGCTTTGAGAAAACTGAATTTAATACATATTTTAACTGAAAAAATCTTCGACACTGGATGATACGTCACGCTTTTTTCCCAGAAAAGATTCTATTTTGGAAAGTGGAAAATTACTACAAGAAATATTAATAATTCGCTATTGTGGTCTAGAAACAGTGTTTTTAACGTAGTCGGATACCAGAAAACTTTTTTTTCCGTCAATAGTGATATCGTAGATTCGAAGGAAATTCTTTTTGAACTACAAAATGAACTACTATTTTCTTTCAACTACAAAAAAAAAAAAAAAAAAAAAAAAAAAATATTTAATAAACTGAAAGCTTAGTGTACTCAAGATATTTTTCATTCCAGCATTGATCATTTCTTGTTATGCAGCATATATATGTATTATGACAT
This sequence comes from Argiope trifasciata, assembly GCA_026543055.1. Lineage (NCBI taxonomy): Eukaryota > Metazoa > Arthropoda > Arachnida > Araneae > Araneidae > Argiope > Argiope trifasciata. The sequence continues at coordinate 21,086 of JAPMOQ010031333.1, forward strand.
TTATCTTTCGCATTGATTGTTGAGTACTTTTTAAACAAAATCCACCTACATCTATATCAAACTGGAAAGGAGTCACATGAGCTTTAGTAATGAAGGTGTGGTGTGGTGTTAAGGTATCCGACTTCGTTAGACATTTATTATCAACCCCACTGGCGAATTTTTAAAAATTATTTCCTTTAATTCAGACTTTCCTCTGTCCAAAACAGTTTATCTTTTCCATGAAAGGCTGGCCTGACCTATCGTTCAGGGTCACATATTTTTCGAATAAAAAAAAGTATTTAACTTAAATTTTCTCAACTTTAATTTTCATAAATTCCCCACCTTTAATATGATATCCCAAATCCTAATAGAGGTATTTGGTTAAAATGTAGCACGGTGTGCCCCCGAGTTTATCGCCAATATGGCAACCCAACGGAACTTTCTTACAGTAACCCTAATTCTGTTTTATTTACTAATTTTTAAATTAGTTGAGTTGTTCAGGAACTACAACTGTTTTATAATAAATTTAATATTTAAAATATCGATTTCAGATTATTTAAAATTTGCTTATTATTTTAATTTAAAATTTATTATACAAAGAAAGTTTAGAATAAAATTAATATTAATTAAATAACATTTATTTCATTTTTGTGTTAATATTTACAAAAAAAAATTGGTAAAAGTGTAGAATAGTGTGCCCGTTGCTGCGCCAAGGATGCCAAGTCACCAACAAAGATGGCGGACAAAATAAACAAACTGTTCCGCGGAACAGTTACGGTTGCCATTTCCCGCCTTTTTATTTAGAATGTTTAACTAATTATAATTATTTGTTTAATACTGCCCTGTACCTTCTACAGATGCCGAAGTATTAAACAAATAATTATAATTAGTTAAACATTCTAAATAAAA
>JAPMOQ010031345.1:0-17281 GCA_026543055.1 Argiope trifasciata
AAATATATGAAAGAAATTTTTCGCAAAATTTTAAATAATTTAATATTTATATACGTGCAATAATAAAACAATAATTAAATTTCTGTTGCTTCAGCAATTCTTTTATTTTGTCATGAGATTATTAAAATAATTTGCAAATTTATTTAAAATATCAAAGAGATATAATTTATTTGTTATATTCTTACTTGTTACCTTCTTTTCATGAAGAAAAAATCTTACTATCTCTATATTCAAATTATTGGTAAGCGTATATAAAATAATTATTACTTATTATAATTAATTATATAAACAAATTACCTGTACAATGTAAAACTGATTAATATTGATTTGATTGAAAGCTAAATTTGTGAAATGTTACTTGCCCTCCAGTCGAATATATCTTGACCCCCGTCAAAAATTGCTGCTGCCGTCTTTGTTAGAAACAAACAGACACTTAACGTAGTCTGTTTGTATTAATTTATATTCTTGTAAAATTAACTTAATTTCATTTTAGATCTTCTGCTCATCGCAAATATATAAAAGAATATAATTTCATGTGCTTCCTTCCATTATATGCATTCTCCATTAGTACTAATTAATAATGTCTGCCTTGACACTATTAAAATAACGATTAAAGAAAATAATATTAAAATTTCATTTGAAACCAATATTCAATACTTTACTAGCTGTATTTAAAGGTAAGCGCAATCTAAATTATAGAGGAATATGCTAATTTCTAATCACAATTTGCTGTAAGTGTTAAATACATAAACAGATGTTATGCTGGCCGGAACATATTCACTATTGTTGAAAATTCTTAATTGCGTCACCAAGTTTTCCTCAGAAGCATTAGTGCAAAAACAAAATATTTGTACTATCACTTCCCATATCATTTCTATAGTTCAAAAATTCAGAATCAAATTCACCGTGACTATTTTCAGTTTCATAGTATACTTTATTCCATAACTTACTTTTTGAGATTTGAGAGTATTATTTTTTAAAAAGCGGAAGGGCGTTGTTACAATCAAACTGTTTTCGCAAAATAATATTTAGACTGCCTATGAGTCTTTGAAAATATCGATTTAATATTTTATAACATGGACCTGACTCTTTGTTTAGTAATTGAGAGCAGCACCACATCATTTAAAAATTTGGTGGTTGAAAATAGACATATTAAAACAAAGAAATTAATAGCTTATGTGTAATGTAATTAATAGCTTATATGATGTAATTAAAACCATACAATTTTAAAGACTTAGGTTTATTTATCCAAATGAATCTTTTCAAAGCTTCAAGTTTCATAATGTCATTACACTGTCTGAATAATATGTCTTATTATACGCTGCATCGCCTTTCACTGTATCTTCATATATTTATTCTTCGCTTTACCTGATTAAACAATGATTTTTTTAATTCGTCAAAAAGAAGAAAAAAATCAAGCGATAAAATATTTCATGAAATTCTAAAAACAAATTGAATAACAGTTTATAAATAAAATTAATTGTTCAATATTATGTAAATATATATAAAAAGTATGAAATTCAGCGACACTATTATTGATAACATTAAAACGATAATTTTCTTAAAATTTAAAACAGCGCAAAATCCATTTTTAAACAGTGATATTATAGAAAATTATCATGAAATCAATTCAACAATTCAAGCAAAATTTTCATTAAATTAACTCTAATTAAAATTTAAGGTATCCGACTATGTTCAAAACACTGGTCATCGACCACATTGGCTAATTCTTTTATTGTTGTTTCTTGCAGTCCAGACTCTCCTTTCTCCAAAACAGTTTACATTTTTTAGGAAAATGAAGGCCTGACCTACCTTCCCGGGTAATTTTAAGCAAAACATATTTGTCAGCTAAAATTTGTCTTCACTTTTCTCAAAACTTTAATTTTCATAAAAATTCTACACCGTTAACACGATATCCCAAACACTAACAGAGGTATTTACATAAAAATTTCAGCGCGTGTTTTAAATAATATGGACAATAAAATGAACCAAAAGTTTTATTGTCGGTGATATATGTTTTCATTTATAGGTGTTTTTAGAAAAATTAAGTGGTGAAATTAAGGAAAAAATGCATATATACGTACATTTTTACCCACAACTTTTTTTGAATCTCAAAATTTTTTTTAGATTTAGGTTCATTTCATACATCTTTATATTCTATAACTTGTGTATAAAGAAAAAAAGGATTGCTGCATTACCACTTTAAGTAGAGTGTTAACAGTTTTGGTTAAATTTCATTAAAATTTACAACACATTATCCTATTTGACAAAATATATTAAATTCTCAAATGCGTTTTTTTGTATTTATAGTATTTTGTATTATAATTAACAATACGTCTAAAAACAATGGTTTTAAATATATTTTGAATTTTTTTTCCTTCGGACGTAGTCGGATACCTTAAAACAATTCTTCTAACTTGCACATTCCCACCAAAATATTTTTGTCAACTCTGGAACAAAGGACATGTCCTGCAGTCACAGGATACCAAGCTCATTCCTCTTTGTTATTACTAGAGATTACTTAATAATATTTTCTAAGTGATTTACATTTCAAGCAACAGTTTTAACATCTAAAAGTACTAAAGATATTATAACAGGTGAAACATAGATAATAGGGAACTAGAGGCATGTAAATTAGACGAAACTGAGTTAACCTAATCGTACTGCATGCACGTTATTAACCCACCCTTCCAGGGAGACTCGCAAGTTCTAAATCATTTTCGAATTAGACCTGGAACGAAAATAATTAGGCCATCGCATCCGAAATAATTAGGCCAACACTCAAATTGCATTTCTGCTGTAACTCTTTTGTAACCACTTTAGTAACCTAACATTTAGTTTGTAATTATTGTTCCTTTAATAGAATTTACAGTAATGAAATATTGTGAACTGCAAAGGGAAATATCGTCAAGGTTCTAATTAAAGAACTTTCATCATTCTACTGCATTACAAAGAAAACTAACTATATAGAAATTTGTAAACTAAAGAAATTTACCAATCCTATTTATTAACTTTATCATTGATTATAAATTGCAAAAAAGGTATTTTATGCCTTTCTAAGGTTTAATGTAAACATTTCTCTTTAAAATGTTCTTGTTTTGTACAGATAGAAATCCATTGCAGATAACATGCTCTTGGCAACGTATCCTTGCATGAAATTTGGGTGGTTGTCGACTCATTTCTATGGGTCCTACTCGCTACACACGTAAACATAATATTTTTAGTAAAATGGTTCCTATTTGCCGAACGTTTCAAGTGGATTTTAATGTAAAATAAACTTTAATTGATCGTACACTTTAATTGAGCTTCTGATTCTCATCGTTTCCACTATTTTCTTACATATTCTATAACTTTAAAGAATTTGATGGTTGAGCAATACCACCCAGATAATAATAATAATAAAACGGTTTGGTTTTTTAATTATATTTTAATCTTTCGCATTTTTGTCTCCTTACTGGAAATCTTTTAGGATGTTTCTTATTTTATTTTACGTATATTTATAATCAGCAATTTATTGTTGGATATAAAAATTTTGAAATTTTATGCATTAATTGTTTTGCTTTATTTTATATAATTTTATTCCATGTTTTATGTTTTGTGTCTTTTTAAAATTTTCTTTTAGCTTTTGCGTCATGAAACCTCACAAGACCGATCAAATTACCATCCCACTTGAAATTATAGTAATTTAAATTACAAAAAGACTTTTATTTTAATTTGTGGATATCATTGCTCTACTCAGTCAATATTATATCCCAATGGCTTTCCTTTGCAGGAAAAAAGAAGTGATGATGAAGAAGGGCAAACTTCAAGCGAGAAACCATTCCTGGTAAAAGACCTCTCGTCGTCCATGATGCTCAATCAATATTGTTCCCAGCAGGAGTTTGACGGAAGCCAAACGCTTGACTTAGTTCAACCGAGTAAAGTGAAGCAGTACCAAAGCCAGACCCTGTCTTCTGCCAACAGCCGCGAGTCATGTGACTCACAGTACCACATGAGCAGCAGAACCCCACAGTCCGAGAAAGGAATAAGTGTGAGAGAAGCCCAACCGCTGCTGACTCCCCCGTCCTCTAATCCCCACACCATCACTGCAACTGTCGACTGCCTGCAAGGATGGCCAAATGCTCAAGAGATGTCTGTGTAGGTATTACTTCCTTTATTTTCTAATAAGGTCATCTTTGCATGAATAAATAATATAAGCGATTCAAGCAAAAGTAAACTGAATAAAAATATTAAATTTTGATTAAATTAGTTCATTTTTATAAAAAAATTCTAGCCTTTAGATGATCGGCGAATATAACTTCAAATCGCAGATTTTTAGCATAAATAAATAATTTCAGAAATGGGGCAGAATTTTGACGCATAAGCACGAAACATCTTCAACCATATTGCAAGATGTTTTTAAAAAAAAACTATAAGTTTTTTTTTTTTTCTGCAACCGAGACGAATGATTCTACTTGATTACTGGTACAATAGTTGCTATCCTTCTCAAGTAAAGGTAAACATTCTGCTTAGCAATTGTAACCTTGCAAAGATATGGTTAATTCTGGAATTTCAATGAAGATAGAAAAGAGAGAAAGAGATACATCAAGCAAACACTCTCCCACTCATTTTGACCATTGATGTCTTATTATCGATATTTCATAGAATCAATATTATTATCGTTTATCATTGGTTAGAATGAACCTATCACAAAAAATTGACCAGATTAGACAATAAAAGAAAGAGTAATGAAATAATCTTTCAGAAAATTAGTGTATCAATTCTTAGAAAGACATTAAAACTGTTTAGTGGCATAGCTAAAAGAAAAGTTTTGAATAATTTTTATTTTCTCATAAAAATCTTAAGAACTGAAAATGTTATTTTTGAATTGTGAAGTCAGTACATGAGAAAAGAATCAATTTTAACAGTAAGGAAAAGGCATAGTCTCATTATTCATGTCATTTTTTTTTTTCGAGAACATTTTATAAAAAATAAGAACTTCTTCAGAAAAGAAACTGAACAAATTATATTTTTCTATAAAAATCCTAATCGGAAATTTCGTTATAGGAAAGTAAAATTTCCCACATCTGAAATAGTTCATAAAAATTACCTATAAGCATTCGGAATGTATGCCAGCGATGGCGGAATTTAAATTGGTAAAAATTACAGTTTAATGTTTTCAAGGAAATGAGTTGTGGTCGCTACTCGGAAAAAAATGAAACAAGAGTAATTTTTTTTTTTTTACAGTTTTTGATGTAATTAAAAAAAAAGTAATTGTAAAAAGACGCATAAAAATTTACAAAATAAAACTCAAAAAATGTGAATTTTAATGATCTATTCTGTTGCAAAAGCCTAAATATTTTCTTTTCTTAAAATTCAAATTGTAACTCAGTTTTTCAAAGCATAGAATTGCATTTCCTTAGAAAGATGACGCATTTAATCGTAGAAAAAAAATCTAAATAAATGTGATAGATATATGCATACAAAAATAAATATTTTTGCCTATGTTGGTGCACCGATACTAGAGTGAAAATGATGTGCAAAATTGTCGAAGGTAATCTGGTTAAGAATGCATCTGATTTATAATTCATATTTATTTGATTCATTCCATATTATTCCAAGTAACTTCCAAATGGTACATTTATATTAAAATATATTTAAACAAAGGTTACTAATATTTTATGTTGAATTAAAATAGAATATATATATATATATATATATATATATATATATATATATATATAGAATAAAATAGAAACTTCATTGCATACATTAAAGCTTTCATACCTCCAATAGATATTTAAATTGCGTATCAACCATCTGCAAAATTACCCAGTAAATGTAAGAACAATATTAGGAAATAAATAAACATCATTCCGCCAGTTCCATATTTTATGAGTACCAAACTGAAAAAAAAAGTTTTAAAAACATTTTTTTAAATTCAAAAACACGTTTTCATGAGTAGCGCTTCTAAAAAAATCATGGAATTGCTTAAGGTTTGAATTAATACATTATTTAATGTTTCATTTCAATGAAAGTGATATGAAAAAAATGACATTTGTTGTATACATTCTATTCATTCCGATCTCGCAGAAAATTCATGGCATGCTAGCCTTTATTATTGAGGAAATTATTCGTAGCCCCCTGTGTTGTTTGGAAGCATTTGACATTTCACTTTTAACAATTGTAGAGATACAGATATACATTAATGAAAATATTACAGTCAAGAAGCTATTTGGTGATGGAGACCTTAAAGATTACTAAAAACTATAAATAATCCAACCATCTTAAACGTTCTAAAAGACATTAAACATTGAAAAGAATATTTAATGGATTTGTGATAGCGATGTAGCTACAAGAGAAATTTCTCTCCAATGGTTGTAACCAAAAAAAGCATGTAAGGAATGTCAATATTAAACGAAATCAGTTGCTTTTAAAATAAATAAACTACCACTTCATCACTTGGTTATCATGATTTTAATTTCTACCCATGAAATAAATATTCTCCAATAATATGAAAAAAACACTGATCTCATTATATTAACATCATCTACTTCATCATCCATAAATAATATTTTTGAAGATGGGAAAAGTAAATTTACCGAATCTCTCTGTCATATACATTTTCTATGTTTGAAAAACATTCCACCCTTTCCTCACACTATCAGTAACAAAGTAAAAAGTAATAACGTAAACAATAACAACGTAAGAACTAGATCTCTAGTATTAAAAAACACTCTCCTTCACAATGCATGTTTCCTAAAACTTTCACGCCCAATTGAACAATATCATATTTTCAGAACCAAAACTCACGTTCATATATAGTGATAAGGGCGATGCTATTTATCTGTCCGTTTAATTTATTTATAAAATCGCTTGCAACAGCCAATTTTAATTTGATTTCACTATTTCCAACATTGGAAGTGCCAAATAGTTTCCAGTTGGTCCAATGCCAATTGTAAAGAAAATTGTTAGGCCCAAATGTATCCATTTACAGAGATGAAATAAAATTGGAGAATTACAAAACATGATATACCCTTCATCATCAGCATCACAGATCTTTTAGATATTTTCTATTGATGACTGCATTGTGCTAATGTACAAAGGTCTGTTTGATCTCAACGATCCATGTAGACTACAAAGGTTATACGTGCTTCTTTCTGAAACTTTTTAAAGATCTTTCGAAAATTAAAGATCACTCAGCTGGTACATTTTTTTTATTTACAAAAGAATGCTGATGATAAAAAAATTGAAACTACAAATATATTATCTCTGAATTGTATGGGATTGATTTAGCAGTAAAAAAAAACGCATTTATTTTCTTATTTTTACAGTTTTTTTATAGTTTCTTACTTTGCACGTTTTTAATATACGATTATAATATCTAGTTATTGAATGAGAAATATGCTTCGGAATAATATTTTCAGATTTATGAAACAAACAATTACTATACGCAAATGCACATAATAACAATAATTAATTACATATCATTTATTTAAATCATTTCCTTGGTTTTCGCAGCGTTTCAGATGAAATGCATTATTATTTTCTAAATTTCGGCAAAATATCAGACATAAGTAATTTACACTTTTAAAGAGTAAACGTTTATTTTATGAAGAAGTTTTGATTCTACATTTGTTAGCAATTAAATTTTCGAAATGGATGTATCATTTTTAACTAATCTCAAGTAATTTAAAAACATTTAATTTTTTCTTACTTGGGAATTGTCATATTAGCACTCGAAGTAAATAAAGCAATAAGTGATTGAAATAATATTAACCAGTTAATTTAAGAATTGGAGGTGGCATTTTTAAATAGTCTAAAACAAACCGAAAAAAAAACTTTTTACTTTTTTTTCATTTTCGGAGAATAAATTTGGAATAATCATATTAGACTTCGAAGTGATTCAAGAAATAAAACCTTCCATACCAATATTTTTTTCCAAATTAAACACCATAATGATTGATAAAATTGCTAAGATGAGTTTTAGCTACCCCCACCCCTCCCCGTGCGCCTAAAAAACTGCTGAAGCATTTCAGATTTTTGCGTCCCCATTTTAAATGAGAGAAATAAAGTCTATGTGAAGTTAAACTTTGGGTTAAAATTATCCAAAGAAAAATGCTAAAATTATTGAATTATAGCAAGAAGACTAAAAACGACAATATTGTAAAACTTGGTATATAATTATTGAGAAAATATGGCTTCCAATATATTTACTTCAAGTCAAAAATAATGACCATACCGTTAAATATCTGTAATGGCTCGTTTTCACAGGAATTATTTATTTGGACCTATTCTATCAAAGAAATATCGGTAACTCAACGGATTTTCTTTTAACCTGATGTATTACTTCAGGTACGCAGAAGTTATTTCTAAATTATGGAAAACAGAAAGCAAAATATATTATTAATTTTGCAAATAAGTATTTGGAAAACTATTTGTAAGTTCCGAAGAATTGGTAAATCTGAATACAGAAAAGAAACGTAAATAAATAATTGATGAACTATTATTGAACTTAATATTTTATGCTTGCTTATTTTGAGTTGCTTATATTTAAACTGACTTTCTTTGTTATTGCCTAGAAAATTTGCCAATTATAACAGATTAACAGGATTTTGAGCTTTTTGTCCTTCTTTCAACTTTTACAATCTGATTTAAAAAACAGAAATAAAGGTAATTGATATTTGTGTAACAGCGAAAGGATAGATTTTAGTGCACAGTATTAAACAAAAATGTCACAGTATTAAATAAAAGTTATGCTTTCATGAACAGAGAATTTAAGGAAACAACATTCTTATAATAACAAAGTTGAGTAAGTATGTGTATGTATGCATATGTTGACTATTTACGAGCTAAACCATTTTACTTACCGCTATCAGATGTGTATCATATGTTCTTGAGAGGGAGATTATTTGCATATTAAAATGATTTCTTCAACGAAGTAATATTAAACGTGAAGTAATATTATCAATAATTTTGATAATATTACTTTAATAAAATAATTTTTAATTTATAATTTTTCGTTTTATAATTTAAAACAAAGTTATCTTCTTAACTGACTTGTGATACATTTTTAAATTTTCAATTTGAAAGCAATATTGATCCTGTTTTCGATTTTGAATTTTATTTTTTTATCTTAACCAGAAATGAATAAAAATAATGAAATTCCAATTTTCCTCACTTCATCAACTATTTCATCTCATTAATTTCTCACATGTGTTAAAGAAAAAGAAGAAATATTCCATATTATTTCAGAATTTACATGATGAAAAGGAAATGAAGATTAGTTCCGTGGCAATAGAACCTAAACGAAAACACCCACGTAACGGAAACTAACAACTGATAAATTAGTTACTAATCATCTCTTAAGACATCATTAGGAAGATTCATATGCATGGTAAATAAAAAGAGTGTCTTTATTTCTTTCATTATTCAATTGCTTAAAATTACTTTTAAGAAAGTGCAATAATGGGGGGGGGGAATTATTGCTCAATCTCCAAGACCTAATGAGTAGATGATTTCATGGCTTAAGAGAAAAGGATTAAACTGATATTTCAAGGAAACTTTTGAGAAAATTAGATAGATATTTTTATAAATATATATACACTCAATCATTACTTTGACTTTCATATTCCTTTTCAGTCACACATGTATACATTATTAAAAAATCATACTACAGGCAACCTATTGTATTTACCTTCATACTGGATTGGAGTTGAATTGGAATCAACGTCGATTATCCTGCGAAATAGAATGGGGGAATTATATAGGTTTTTCATCGTCTGTATGAGTCATTTTAATCCTGAAAAGATAAGTACTGTCAATAACTAAGGTGTGAGATGATTGAATAGAAATTTTTTCAGGAAAAAAATAAAAATTATACAACTTTATAAATTTCACAATCCGATGTTCAAAAATACTTCATTAATGTAAGCAAGAGCAAATTATGCAATAGATATTTAATTGATATCCTATATTGATATTATCCATAAAGAATCCACTATAATATATGTCTAGTTATGAACAAAAGTTACATTTCGTGTTAGTAAGAGATTAATGAAAATAGTCATTATTCATGCGTAAATTATTAATGAGAGGAGTACATAAGCAAAAAAGAAAAAAAATATCTGAAGAATAATCAAATGACGTAATCAACATCAGTGATTCTCAGTCATATAAAAAAAATATTTTTGAGAAATATGATATTTTTGGAGTAATAAATAAAAGATAAGCAATAAATAAAAGTTTATATTTTTTATTGAATTATTATTATTTGTCATTAACAATGATAATGTCTTTAATGCAAGAATATTTAGGTATGAAAATGACGATTCTGAAAGGTACGCTAACTGATTGATTTTTTTACAGGTTTGGAATAGATGGTCGTACTTAAGAACATTTTTGTTTCTTACAATGGGTGCAGAGGATAAAATAATCGCCCAGTTCTTCAGCAAATGCTGAGCACTTTATCTTTGGAAGAGAGCAACGACTGAAAAAATGGGACAGAAAAAACATAGCTGGACATAGTCAACAGATGAAAATATTCAGTAATTTAACATCATAAGCAAGACTTTATAAAATTTTGTATGAATTTGTGAAATGCACATTTAAAGTTTTTAACTGTGATGTAACATCTCAATATAAAATGTTTAAATATTTTTACAGGCATGTGTCTCATTTCATGGCTAATAAATATGGTGTTACTTCAAATGATTATTTTTCATGGAATTACTTTTTATTCATACTAGCATGCAAAGACGCTAACTTAGTTAAAATCATCATTATATTTGCTTCAATAAAATAAAGTAATTAACACTAAACCTACGGCAACCGTCATTTTGTCTATTTTCAAAATGAAAACCACTCTTAAAAATTTTGATACAATTTATACATTGTTTTTGAACTTTATGACGACTTTTAATATATACTCAGCCATTTAACTTCCATAGCCAATATGATCTTTACCTATCAATAACGAGTGTTCGGTAGCCGTTATAATGAGATCTATTTTATTTCGATTATTATTCAGTTTAAAACAAAAGGTTCTTGCTGATAAATGCAATCAAGAAGTAATCACTATCAAACTGTTTCTCTTGTATTTTTTTATTGATGGTGAATGGGTCTATCAAATGTTTTTGTTAAATTATATTATTTCATTAATGATAAACTAAACGAAACCTTACAATGAAGGACATGATGACCAAAAACGTGCCAATTTGGCCGGTGCAATAAAAATAGGTACATATTTAACATCAGTAGTTCCACTGTTAAAAATATTTATCTCAATGACTGAATTATTTTTTTAACAATGCGTTTCGTTTATTCTTTTCCATTATGTAGTTATATTGAGCAAAAGAATGGTAAAAGCATTTTTTTATTTAAACAATAAAACTGTTTTATTTAATTTCGTAAGAGCTTTATATATAAGAATAATTGAAGATCATATTTAAATTTTAAAATTTAATTCTTTATGCTATGCCAGAATCATAGAAATTCTCTTTGATAATGAGCTAATAAAAAGTTTAGCGAATTTAACCGAATCACTGTTTTTTATAGAATGTAATGAAGAATATAAGAAATCATTAAATACGTTTTAGTTATCTGAATGTTCCAAAATAATAAATTTAGCATTCATAATCTTAGCCATTAACGAGGTGCATATTAGTTCAATATAGAATTTTATGTTATATCTTTCGAAAATTCTGTAACTTGCATAAACATATTATATGCTTTAATTTCTACATTTTCATCATAAATGCATTCTCTATTAAATATTCAGTCCGAAGCGTTATAGTTATCCCATTAAAATACAACTATATTCGTCATTACACCAGAAATTTAACTACATAATTATTAGAGCGCAAATTATGTATCTAATACTAATTCTTTCTATAATAAAATGTCAGAGTTATGGATACTTTCACAATAATTAATCTACACATTCCACTAGTTTTAGAAGCAATCAGAAACGTCAAAATTTTAGTTAGTATTTTCAATGATAAAATTACTCTTGAAAGTTCATAGCTTTGAAAATAAATTGTCTGGAATATTGATTAAAACTGGATATTTAGTTCAGTAATCATACACGAGATGAAATTGTAAGCAATAAAAGAGGGAAAACTTTGACATTTTGAAAGGAACTATGTTTGCGAATCAATCATTCGGGAAAATTTCATTTCAAATAGTTCTGTATTTAATTCTAATCACTGAAATATGAATTAGATTGTTTGGAATAATTTATCCCAAAATAATATTCAATATTAAAAGAGTGGAGGAAAATTATTGAAAGGGTGAATTTCATTGACTTCTTTCTCTTATCGATTTGTGAGTTTTGGCATTTATGAGAACAGGCTAATTAAAATATTTTATATGGAAATGCTAATTTAACCTAAATTGATAACATGATTTTCCGCACTCGACCAGAGACATGAAGTCAAAATGACGCCATTTTTTGCCATCGGTAAAAAGAGTTATGAACCTAGAAATTTTGCTTTTCTACGCAAATGATGTCACCATAAGAAAGACTGATGTATAATCACCTGCACTGGAGGGTACCCGTGTGTCACATAAATGATCCTGGAGCTGGGCGACAAATTTGGCAACCATATGGCAATTTGGCTGCTTTGGTAACAAAATGAAAAATGCCTGAAACATTGAGAGTTTTCTCGATCCTTCCATTAGGAAGCGAGATACAACCAGATGCGCCCTAATTGGCCCAGAAACTTCTAGCCAACTGCCAGGGGATTATGAAAGGCTGGCTGAGTTCAGTTACCATGAGGAAGAAAAGTTAATGACATGCGCCAAAATCAATGCTCAATTTACTTCAATCTACAACCACTACAAGTGGTAGCTTCTTAGGAAGCGGGTACTCCTTAAAATATACAAGTCGTAGCTGAGTTCAGTCCTGGAGTCCTGGCGAATGATCTTGAATTAGCCATCGTGGATAGTAGTCCTGAATTGGATGGTGGTGTTTAGTAGTCGGATTCGACGAGATAATACCGAAGTAACGGCAAAGTGTTGAATTACCGTGTGCCGTATCATATTGGCGTCCTGTTTTGTGGCGTATCCCGTTTTGTGAAGTAGTGAGTCAACAGCTAAATCAAGAAGAGACAAAATAGTAGTTCAGCCATCTGGAGAGATCGAAAAGCAAACCGTCCGAAGATCCCCTGTTAAATCATGTCTGGTCAATTTTCGCCTCTGGATGTTGTTATTACCGATTTCTATTTGTGGGCTACTGTATGCTCGTCTTCACTGTACATATTTGCCGACTGTAAATATTTGTCATCTTTGTACTGTTTTGCTTTAGGGTAAATAAATATCGTTGCTGGTCTTCTGATAAAGGCATGTTGATTGCGCCAATTTCACACCATACACTCACTAAACTGAGCGAGCCCGACGGATAGGAAATTCAGAAAAAATAGAATTGGAATTTATGCAGGAAGCACAATGCATTCTAGAAATCATTTAGTTACCAAAAATATCAATATTATAAATGTTAAATGTTATAGATTAAATGTTGGAAAGATGCTATAAGAAAAACCGTGTCTTAATGAGTATTTACTTCGTTTAGATATTACGGAATTGCATTAATGTTAATAACTGTTAGAATATAAAAAACAAGAATGAAGAATAAAATATTTTGAAATATTATTTAAAGAGTATTTCTTTCTTTCTTTTCTTTTTTTGTTGCAATATTCAACTTTAAAGCAGTTTCAGAGACATGGAACCAATGACTCCATACATAACATATATACCTTGTTTATACGTTGATTTCTACTAACATAACTAAAAGAATAATTTAAAGATACTCAGGAGATTCAAGGACAAAATACCGTATGATAATCAAAGCTAATGAACAACACGTAACTGAAGACGGGAGTCATTTGATTCCCGTATTCAGTTACGGGTTAAAAAAATAGCATGATAATGGGTATCAAAATAGGGTATGAAAGGTAATCTTTCAACAATTTAATCAAATAATATATTTTTTAATATTTATAAGTATACAATATTAATTTTAAATCATTGATTGGTTAAAATTTGACCCATTTCACAGACAGTCTCAAATTATAGGATATTTTGTTCAAAGAAGAGAAATCGGTAACAATAGGTAACAAAGATGAATATTTGAAATAAAAGTATTCGTCAAGGTCAAAGAAAAAACAGTTAAATGATGGAGCATGCGTAAAATAAAAAGAATCATTGGATGTAATTCATGAAACGTCATTAAAATCTCGGTGATCTCGGTTTTAAATGACACCCTTTTCCTCTTTTTGTTAATATTAAGAAAATGACCTAATAACAAGTATTTCTCCCTATTACAAACTGTTATAAAGTTATCTGAAATATAAAATGGATAATTGAGCAACAAAAAGGCAATGCATTGTGAAATGAAGGTATTTTGGGTAGATGTAAACAATTTTAAATAATCTTTAGGACATGAATGAAAAATTTAAAATAAAGTTTAATAAATTTTAAAAAGTAAATATTTAAACACAGAAAATGTTTTAAATCCATTTTAAAATTCCTAATGGGTAGTAAATTTTTTTTTCTATACTTTTTATGATCATATGAGATAACATATTCTGTCAATAGTAAAGTTCAATAATAAAAGGATGAAAAGTATAAGAAGAATGAAAAAGAATGAAACTATATTTAATCATTCCATCTCATTAATACATAAAAACCCAGACAAAATATTTATAGCTCTAAACAATGTCGGGTTTATAGAATTTGTCGGCACTTATAAACAAAAAATAATTCAAAAAGATTTTTGAAATCATCCTAAGTTTCATATTGATTTTACATAATGTCAAGAAATGCAAGTCAAATGTCATTTGTAGAAAAATTTAAAAATAGACGAGAAAGTTTTTTTCTGCAAAATGTGTTGTTCTGGTAATTTTCTATTGTACGAAATTTATACAAACTAGTACACAAAATAAAAAGAAAAAATGTATGTAAAAATATGCATAGTTAAAGAAAATTGATAACACTTTTTGATTTTTATAAATATTTAGCTTTATTTAAATGTTTCAATGGCCAAAATGTATTCCATTCAATCTTATTTAATCTAATTCTAATTTGAAAACATTATAATCATTTTCTTAACTCATAATTTACTCCTAGAATGAAATATGTATATATATTTACTTCAATTATATGAGTACATTTATAAATAAGAAATTTTAGAAAAATGACACGCAGAAAGAACATAACTCAAGATAAATACAACATTTCCGTTAATGATTCTTCTTAATCAAAGAGTATCAATATTCTAATTTCAGAATTTCCTTAGATCCGAAAATCTTATATATTGGCGCACAAATATTTGAATCTACTCACAGAAGTCTTAAAAAGATGTTGAAATATTTTCATTAGATTAAGCAAGTGATTGGCATTTTAAGATGGACCTCAATACTTTGAATTGTGGTTTTAAGAAGCGGATGACATAGAAGACGGTACTTTTTTTTAAATTTCTTCTTCTAACAGTATTAAGTTATAAAGCATCAGAAAAGTAAATAAATACTTTGGAAACTTAATATTAAATACAGAATAATTAAAATATTTTTGTTCATGAACCTTAAAATAACCACGTTATGAAATATGATTTGAAACAATCAGTTTCCTGAAGGTGGCTTTGAGATTGCCTTCTGTCTATTACAAATACATGTGAACTTTATATATTATATCAAATAATATGAGCTAAAGCTTCAGTAAACGTTGTGGAGACTTTGTCAAGTTACAAAAAGGTTTTGTACACCTGCTGTTAGAAATATTCCTGTAAGAAAATGCTTCCAAGACAAATGAACGTGGAGTCCAAGTTTTAGAAACCACATCCGATTATTTATTGCTGCAGTGTTATCACCAATCGTATTTGATGTCTTGTGTGGAAAATTCCCGTCATGTTGAAACCGTAAATTGTACCTAGTATACATTAAAACATCTATGTTGATGACATACTTCTCTTCTCGTCTGCATTTCATGAACTCATAGTTTTATGAATCGTGGATTAACTCCTGTGCGACATAAGCACACTCTTTTAAACTCAAGTGCACTCATTAGTACAAACTCACTCCTTAGAATTAATATGAACTACGTTATCTCTTTATAACGCTAAATTTTAAAGGTTTGGTAGCTCTTCTTTTTTTATTCATCTTGCATACTGTCTAAGATAATAACACCAGTTCCTCTAATTGTTGTCATACTGAAAGGGTTCCTCATCCCATAGCGCGTACTCATCTTAATATATCTAGACACCACTTTAATTGCAGTCATACTGAAGTTAAAATACATGTTTAAGAACATATTATATGTATAAATATTAGACACTCTGTGCTCTTGATGCACACTATACATAAAGTTACTCAGCAGAGTCCTAATACTGCAGTGATTCTACAGCATCTGAAGAAAGGTCTCTATGAAATATTTCATGAAGAATGTTTGCTTCTGTTATTAAAAATAAACCTTTATATATTAAACAAAGAAATTAAATGTAAAGCTGTAATAATTAAGAATTAAAAGTTTACTGTTCTCGAAATCTATGTTTTCTTCTTATCTTTAAGAAGTGGTTTGTTTCATAAGAAGTTTCTTCTTGATGTTCTGGTATAAATTAAAAAAAATTGATTCAATGAAATTCATGGATTTAAGAGATATAATTATTCTTTTCAGGTAAAAAATAAATTTTATCGATTACGTTACTTTAAATAAAAAAATTCACAGTGAAGGGTTTTAAGCTTAAATTACAAATAACAATTGCACTGTGTTTAGGAAAATGGTATATTCAGAATTTAAAATTAATTTCTTTTATTGCTATATTCCAACTACAATTTCTGTTTCTAAAACATAATAGTTACAATAGATGCGAGTAACAAATAAATACTAGCAAGTAAATCGACCACAAATTCACTATTATTGGATTATCCTAGATGCATGCGTTGTAAAATCTAAGGAAAATAATGAAAATTGATTTAAAAATTATTTCCTAACATTTACAGATTCTTTAAAGATTTTTCGATGAGAGTGGTTAAATTCGGAAAGACGTGATTATAAAATATACAAAATATCATTGAAGAATAAAGCTGGGAACTAAAAAGGCATGGTAATTTAAATGAAAACGAATTCAAAATCTCAACTTATACTTTTGACTCTTTGTGGCAAGAGATTAATTATTTGAAAGTAAGAAAACATAAACAAACATGTACCACCATCTGAATGCGGCATCATTTCCCAAAAACATTGAACTTCTATCCAATTTGCCAAAAATCTAAGATTACAATTAGAATATCTTTTCTCAGATAGATTA
>JAPMOQ010031353.1:6516-27957 GCA_026543055.1 Argiope trifasciata
ATATACTTTTATCTAGGTGGAGTGTCAAAAATACCGCAGTCCACAATCCAAAAGTCTCTTCTTCTCTTCAAAGACAACCAGCCATTCATCAAAATCTGCCTATTCAATCGCTATTCATTCACATCAGTTTTCCTTCGGCCTATCGTCCAGCAAAAACTTCACTTGATTGTGGCACCAGAGTGGCATGTGAATGCCCATCAACGACGAATCCTAGCAACTGACCACAGTGGAATACGTTCAAAGACATTCCTTCGCAATGGGATCAACCGGAATCCAGATGTTGGAAACTCGTTTCCTTTGAAGCTCAGACAGGTTTCTTCCCCACAATGAGTCCCACATGGGGTCTAATGACCAGATGCAAACCAGTCGATGATAAGGAGATTCCCCAATTCGAAATCTGGTGGTTTTTTAATATTGGATGACATTAACCTGCCGTGAGCAACTATTTGATAGTCCTAGTTACCGTGAATGGGACAGGGGAACACTACAACTCTCCCTCCCTTGCAGAAAGGATATTTATCTTGGATTTAATAAGAAAAAATCCTGATTTTCTCCAATAAACTTGTTCATACTACTGCCCGAGGTATAATTACAACATTTAAAATTTTATTTTCCTGAAAGAATATATAAGCTAAATTACAAAATTAAAAAGGAATAATAACTACTTTTTAACCTGAGCTCGAATTACAGCCGTAAAACACAGCAAATTCATTCACCTTATGTAGCAAATGTTCGCCAATTTCACTATATAAGTGGTTTCACCTGCATTTACGCTAGTTTTGATGATGGTCACTGAGCTCAAAAGTGATATTCAACATCAGTATTGGTAAAATGAGCTGTTTTCTTAAACTAATTTCTCTATATTTCAAGAGTGCAAGAAAAATAATATTCCGGGAAGTTTCGAAACCTATTCGAGGAAGGAACAGTTCCAATTCTTCATCAAGAATTCTGGCTTCACTGAATATTTAAGCTTTCCTAGATATATAATATCTTAAATTTTTCAATCTTAATAATATCTTAAATTTATAATATCTTAAATTTTCCAATATCTTAAATTTTAGCATATTTCCATGAAACTTTATTTTCCTTTACTTTGCATTTCCTCCATGATGGAAATTGAAACTCCAGATATAATTGAAATCCATTTTGGAATACATTGCAAGGAAGTTTTACAGAAGTTTGAAGAGAAATACATCTCGGGTATTAAGATAAAAGTCGTAAAATACCTTTTATGTTTTAAGCCTTTTAAAATGAAGTGCCGTCGTCAATATTGGTCTAATCCCTAAGATCTGACCCTTTTCAAAGAGTGGGGGATTTTTAATTTATAGTGAAAATTTGTGTCACACAAATTCGTGGCTTCAAATGCCATTTCACTCAAGAGATGTGTCAGCATATACTCGGGAGTCATTACAAATTCTCTCATGCTACATTGAGTGCTGTTTATTTAATGAACTTAAAATTGAAGCTTTGTTTCGCTGACAGAGATTAATTTGAGAGAAATAATCTTGAGTTTTCTAACTCTTGAAAAGCGTTACTTTACTCCGCAGAAGCTACAACATCAAATATTATTTCTAGGAAATAAGCTTATCAAATTTGCAAAATGTTATTTCAAAATATATCAAACTGAACTGAGATACATCCTTTTAAGAGAGTTCATGAGACCATTCAGTGTTTCGAGAATAAGTTACTTTTCATAATACAGTAAAAAAGCGTGACAAAAAGTAAAAATGGTAATTATTTACTAAGTACTTTGAAACAACCATTAAAATAAAAGTGCACAACTATTCAAATAATTTTTATTAAAGTTCACTGCATTTCTGAAATTGTAATCATGTTGCATGTTTTGTTTATGTTTATTGCTTTTTTGTGGAATTGTTGAGATTTAAAAAACTAACAAATGTCCTTATTTTTGATATTGTAATTACAGTAATCCTGTTTTTTCATGAATATGGTATCTTCGCATTTATATTATTTGCGATATGATTTTTTAGGAATTGGCATAGAATGGAGAAATAACTGTTAAGTGCAGATGACTGGGTATATTTTTGGTCTAAGCTGCTGAATTTTTATAAACGTTTTACCTGCTGGAGTGACATTTGTCAAAAAATTTTATGCAATTCTATTAATCTCACACAACGAGAATTTTTGCAATAATGTTAAGAAAATTATCCCGAAGAAAGGGCGTACAGTATTTTTGAAGATTTATTCAATACCATTTTAACTGGCATTTTTTGTAATTCCATGATAACATTAAAATATATATAAAGAATTTAAAAGCTAAAAAATTTTTTTTACAATTTCATTCCTCAATTTCGTGTTAGATATAGTAAAATGAAAGTTTGGAGTCCGTAGTCCATTTTATATCTAACTGTTAGTAAATATTATAAACAGTTTAAATTATCTGTTTTCAGGACAACTTTATATCAAAAAGTACATTCACTTATTTTGCTTTAGTAACTATACCTTAATGTGCATGAAGCATGTTTAATATATACGGGAATGTTCTCAACTAAATACCAATTCCGAGTACTTAGAATGATGTTATTTGCAAAAATATTGCTGTCTTTACGAAGTACATGCCGTAAGGGGCAAACGATTTCAATTCCATTTGAATATATGCAGCGAAAACATTTTCTTTGATTTCAAAACTAACTTCACTTTTACATCTTATGATAAATAATATTTTGATTCTTCAACTAGTTTTGTGTAAATCTATATAAATACTGTTAATAATATAGGAAAATTTCTTCAAACAAATATTAACTTAACTTTTAGGCGCCCTCCAAAAAAAACGTTGCTGTAATTTTACCTTTTATAATTTCTTTAAAATTCCAATTATTGAACTAAAAAAGATTCAAAATTCATATCCAATTTTTCCAGTATACTGCGATGCACATAATCTTGCAGCTCAGATAATTAAAATTTGATCTCTCGCGACGTTTACAGCCTTTTCCAACGTTCGCATTTCTTATGTTGGAGGAGAGAATATAGTGTCTTTCTTATAGAGTAGTCGAGCACGTTTGGGGGAGACCAACCCCATTTATGATGCAAATAGATTGTTTCCATTTAAAATCATTCCAGAATGTTAAATTTCCATCTTCAAAGATGATCAATGCCGTTAAAATTGAATTGAAATAATTTTCCACATTTCATCACTCTGAAGCTATGATTGCAACTTCCGATGAATGAATCCGCTGAGGAAACAAACGAGGATGCACTGTTGGGTATCAACATCGACTGCAGAGATACGGGAAATGATGCAGCCTTCCGAGGGGGATTAGAATAAGCCCTTAAGAGGAAGACCTTTTTAAAGAGTTTTGGGATCTTCGGCATTATTGTATTATCATATTAAGGGAAGAACATAGATGCCTTGTATAAACAGAAAAGAATTCGGCAATATGCAACACGAAAGCAATAAGGGCCTCTTTCAAATGCACAGAATGTGTACCGTGAATTGCTTTTGATCTTACTTTGCTTTCTCTTGGCTTTTTGAAAGAGAGATGTTGTTAAGGCGGTTTCGTGCATTTTTCATTTTTATAGAAAGGAGATCTTTGTCAGCGGAAAGTTCCCTAGTAGCAATCCAAATTTTTTTGTAACAACTTAATAAACAGTGAGGATTTTGTATTGATCAATAAAGAAGTAGGGAGTTTTGAGCATCGGTATTTGTTTAGTGAAATAAATTTGGAGCCCTTTAATTTGAATTAGAAATGCTTTTTATTCTTCTTTATTAGGGTTTTATATTATTTTAATGTTTTATTTTTGAAATATATTTTGAAGTATTTACTGCAAAATGGTAGTAGAACATATACCTAAATAAACAACTGAATCAATGACTGCAATGAATTTAAATATGAATTCTGCAAACAGCAATTCTTCAAAATGCATAAAAATTTCTTTGAAATTTATTTAAGATGATTGTTCAATGTTGATTATAGAATACTAGAATCTTGTAGCTATAAATTATATATGGCATAATGTTAGCAACTCTTCTGATTATTGCGCTACAAATCATTACTATCAACTCAACAAAGCTATAATATTTGCAATTTTATCATAATATAATCAAGTGTATTTTAATTATAATGGAATTTATTTAATTCAATGTATTTAAATCCTAATTGAAAATATTTATCTAAAACTATATACGAGAGAATTCATTTAAAGCAACGAATAACATTTATTTGAAACAAATTATAAAACCATTTCCTTAAACTGAAGATACGAGCTAGTAACTGGCGCGTTGAAAAAAATAATACTAAGTGCAATCAATCAATCATTTGGCAATGTTTCGTCGGAATGGGATGAACAGTATATAAAATACGAACAAACAAGTATTCATTTTTAGCTATTAAATTTGTGTATTCTTTCAGAATTGGTGTGCTTTCAGAATGGTAATAAAAGAAACTCTTTGTTGGATCTCGTTTCATATTCGTTCAGAATTCTCCAATTTCATTTTAGGAAAGGGGATTGAAATATTTTGTTTTAAAATTGATTAAACATAGAAAATATATTTATACCATGAAATCGTTAATATATTTTTAAAGATAATTTTTAAAAATTAAGAGGGTGCAAAATTATTTGTATTACAATACTTTTGGTAGTTACTGCGAAAAACACTAAAATTTGGGGACACCAGGATTGGTCTCCTCAAAACCTTTTCGTGTCATCTCAGATAAGGTTGTTATCTCTGAGAATGACTTACATCACATTGGCGTACTATAGCTATAAAATATTAACCGTTAACTTGTATTTAACCGAGTCTACTGTCTCCTCGGCGAGTTATTTATCGATTCATCCTTGGTTAGCAGATTCGGTTGATATTCAATTTTTTTTAAATTTTAGATACTATTCTTATAACCACCCCGTAGGCGTAAACATTAAGTTTATCGCCATCGGATGAGTGGAAAGCATAAGAGACATACAGACGAACATTTATTTTTATTTACAGAGATAATATCTATTTTAATCAATACATAAGTATATTAATACTTATTTAAATTTAGACATAAACTATTACATTCAATATATAGTGTCATCTATTTTAATCAGCGTATAAATTACTTTATTTCAAACAATGTATAAGTTCCGTGGTAAGCATTCCGTTACTGACGCCTTATCTATCTTCTCATTTCCCCATAACTAGATGGCTGGATGCCTGAGAGAAAATTCTTTTCGCTATCTTCCTTCATTGTTTTGGAGGGAATTTTTACGCTTCAACTGTGAGATTTGAAAAAGCAACTGTTATAGATTATCTGTGAGGTACGACGCGACCACTTTTGTAAATATTTCACATTTTTCTTTCTTTTTGTATTTTGTTTTATTTAAATTAAAATTAATACTTTTTATTAGGATTTTAAATTTTTTCAACTATATTACATGTCCCAAATACAGCAGCATCCACTGCCGTGAGCCTGAAAGAAATTGTGATGAAGACAAAATTTTCTGAAAAAAAAGGAAATGGGTAACAGCAACGATAATTCGTCTAAAAGGTCCAAGCCTTGTCAAAGAAAAGGCACTGAACTAGATATTCATGAAAAAATGGTGGTTCGAACTTATGTTTGCAGCATCGAGTATTTATTCTATCTCAGGAATGTGACAGTGAATCGAACAGAAAAAAATGTGGATTGAGTAAAAATAGAATGTATTTTTTTAATTAACTAAGCTGTATGTACTGACAAAACTAACTATTATAGATTATGAAACTTTGATTATTTATTTTTGCCTACCTAACTGTCATGAGTATTATTACACATTAATTATTTCGCATACAATAAAATATGTATGTAATATCGAAGATTCTGATTTATTGCTATTTCTTTCCGCTTAAAATTGTATTTCTATCGATATTATTAGTTTATTTTAACAAGATACCCACTTGTATCTGTCAGATAAAGAGCGACCCTATTTGTTTGAAAAAGGCACTCGACTAACGGAGTGCCTAATTCCTCTTATCTGAGGATTCATTTGAAAGTTATCATTTAAAAATTAAAATGACATGCTTTATTTATAAATGAATATTATCGTTATCAAATGAATCATCAGGATTAAAATGAAGCTGTTTTAATAATGGTTATTTGAGTAGACAGAAATTGTCTCCTTCCAATCCCATGCATGATGCTTGAAGTTTTATTACAGCCACAGGAGATATACAATAATTCAAACTAAATTTATACTTCGACTAATCAATTACCCCAAAGCTTTAGGGTGCGTATTTGGGACAAAGACGAACTGCCGGTCGCTGATGTACGGCCCGTTTGGATACTAATAATGTTATTCAACGGATCTTGTAAACTTGGCACTCTAACCGAAAGAAGCCATAAAACGAGGTGCCATTAAAGTTAACTTTTGCCCAAAGAACTATAAACTTTGATCATAAATGTGAAAGTTACGAGTTGTAAAGCGATAAATTGCGTCGCAGGTTCCAGCATGAAATATTCATGTAATATGTAGCAAAATGGGCTTCTTTGAAGCGTATGTAAAGTAAAAGGGGAGATAATTTCACGCGGGATTAGTCAAGCATTTTGATGTTGTATTATTTGCAATAATATATTGATCAGAGGCGTCAAAATTTTTGAACGGGCTGTTTTAAAAGTGAACAAAAGTATAAACAGCGCACATTTTTTGAATTCCTTCTTTTTATGAGAGGTCGCTGGAAAGCAGTTTTATTATGTTACATAGATTCCTTTTGAAATGTAACGATACTAGATTATTTGATAGTAGATAGGGCATATTTCGAAGTAAGAATGGGAATGTTGTTTTAATGCATTATGTTAAATAAAGTGAGAAAGGTTTACAGCTATGAATAAGTTGTTTAAAAGATATTTAAATGATGGATTAATGTTTGATAGACTGTTCATTAACACTATATATTCCAAATTAGATGTATGTACTAGAAAAAATCAAATTTAAAGGTTGTTACAATAATTAGTGGAAGGACCATGTTGTAACACGGGAATAGTTCAAAAATGAACAATTCATCTATACTTATAATAAAGCTCAATGTGAGTGTGTTGGCGCTCTATAGGCCAGACCGTTGGACTTACAGCTACCAAATTTGGTACATGTATACCTTGGATATCGGGAATGTGCACCTCGGAGCCCTTTTTTCAAATTTTTAATTAGAATTTGAATTAATTAAAATTTAAGCGAAATTTCGATGTTTTTCCACTATAACTTCCGAAAATATTATCGGACAAACATGATTTTAACATCAATTTAAAGATTAAAAAATTAGCTTTCTAATGGTGTCAGTGTTTTAATGTATAACTCAAGCTTCTATTTTTAACGAATTTTTAAAGAAAGATTTTAACCATGTTGTTTTAGCACGTGACTGGATAAAATAACAGAAAACAATGCCGGAAGTTCAAATAAAAAAACAACAACTATCATCGCAAATCAAATCTAAAGATATGCAACGTTTAGCACGTGACTGTACAAAATAAAAAATATATAAATGTGATATTTTCTAAAAAAATAAATGCAAAGCAAAGGTTTCTATGATCGTTTGCAATATCTATATCATTAATTAAATAAATTATCTTTATTTATAGTAAACCTGATTGAATTTAGACAGGATATGCATTGAAATCCCGACTTAATGGCATATTTCTATAATCGTTTACAATATCTGTATCATTAATTCAATAATTTTTTCCCTTTTTCACTTTCTTTAAAAAACATATTTAACATTTTGGCAATATCACCGAAAAAAATATTTTTGATATTTTGGAAGCATACTCGATAAATTATTAGAGCATTAAACTCAAAGTTTTTCCGAATAAAGTTACCGACTCTTTAATTACTAAAAACTGAATCATATAACTTTAACTATTTCTTAAATTCTGGCTAATGAATATGTGATTTAATGGAAAATTTTAGAACCCATTACTCATGGCGAACCAGCTGGTCGCCAAAGGCGGCTAGTCTATAAATATAAAGACAGTCGAATTAACTGAATGCAAAACTGTAAAAGACAAAAATTTCTTCTCATACGATGCCGAAGCATTAAAGAGGCTATGACCATCCCAGCGAGTCAATAGGCAGCACACAAATATTGTACAATATTACATGACATTGATCAATATTCGAAATATTTTTTCATATCATATAAAATTGCACAATATAGTGCAACAGACTCTGCTACCTGGGTTTGACGCCATGGCTGCCTTTTCATTGCCATTGATTTCTAATTTCTGAAGCTCAGCAAGATGAGGTCTTTCTCAGCGTTGTCAAGTCACCAGGGGTACATTATATATCTTCAATAAAAATTTGGAAAAATAATAGCTTTTCAATAAAATTGTAAACGATAAGGATTCTATGATAACGAAGTGCATTTTCATGGAGTTGCCATGATAGATTATAAATCGACATTATATTTTCCAAATTAGACATACACTGATGGAAAAAAAATCCCAACAACAAGAAAAAATTATTGTACAGTAATGAAATTTTAGGAATACATTTGTCTAGGTAACATATTAAATTGATTAAAGTTTCAAGATCACAGGTAGAGCCATTAGAGAGAAGAGCCATTTCAAATGTGAAATGTTGGTACATTAGTAACCAGTGTAACCGCCAGAATTTTGAATGCAAACGTGCATGCATTGTGTCGTGCAAGTGTCGGATATCAGTTTGTGGGATGGAGTTCCATGCCTGTTGCACTTGGGCAGTCAATGCAGCAACGGTTAATGTTGGTTGTGGATGACGCTGGAGTTGTCGTCTAATGATGTCCCATACCTGCTCGATTGGAGAACGATCTGGTGATCTAGCAGGCCAAGGCAACATGTCGACACTCTGTAGAGTATGTTGGGTTACAACAGCGGTATGAGGGCGAGCGTTATCCTGTTGGAAAACACCCACTTGAATGCTGTTCATGAATGGCAGCACAACAGGTTGTATCACTAGACTGACGTACAAATTTGCAGTCAGGGTGCGTGGGATAACCACGAGAGTGCTCCTGCTGTCATACGAAATTGCTCCCCAAACCATAACTCCAGGAGTAGGCCATGTGTGTCTAGGCCGCAAACAGGTCACTAGCAGGCATTCACCTGACCTCCTTCTAACCAACAAACGGCTATCACTGCGACCAAGGCAGAACCGGCTTTCATGAGAAAACACAACAGATCTCCACTCTGCCCTTCAATGAGCTCTAGCTTGACACCACTCACCTCGCAAAGGGCAGTGGTTTGGAGTCAGTGGAATGCACTGTACAGGGCGTCTGGCTCGGAGCTGTCCTTGAAATAACCGATTTGTAACAGTTCGTTGTGTCACTGTGATGCCAACTGCAGCTCAAATTTCAGCTGCAGACGCAGTACGATTAGCCACAGCCATACGCCGAATACGACGGTCTTCCCTCTCAGTAGTACCACGTGGCCGCCTGGAACCTGGTCTTCTTGAGGCAGTACCTTCCCTTGACCACTGCCGCCAATACTCATGCGCAGTGGATACATTCCTGCCAAGTCTTTCAGCAATATCGCGGAAAGAAAACGCACCTTCTCGTGGCCCTACAACACGACCTCGTTCAAACTCAGTGAGCTTTTGATAATGGCTTCTTCGTCTTCTCAGAGGCATCCTTGACTAAAATTAACCCACTACGTCAAATCTCAACTGTAAATAACGATCACGAACCTTACAGCGCTTATTTAAAGCAAAACCTCATTTGCATGTTCATAGTGTCGCTACTAGCGCCGCACTTACGCGCGTAGCTCGAAATTTGAATCGACGTCATCGTTCAGATGTATAAACACGCCTACCAAATTTCGTTTATCAAGCACAGCTCCTTCCTAGTGTTGGGATTTTTTTTTTCCATCAGTGTATGTTTTAGAAAGCATCAAATTTAAAGGCTATGTTGTCGCAGTAATTGGTGGAAGGGCAATGTTTTGGGCTAAGTTGTAACACGGAAACGGTTCAAATCCGATTTGGACTAAAGAGTGAAGATTTATCTGATTTTTACAAAAATATACAAGACTATTTTCTCCTAAGTTACGGCAAGAAACTTCAAATTTTTCTTAATTTCTAATCCATTTATATGCAATTGATTTTTGCACTTTGAAAAATTCATAGTATTCTTTCTGTTGTCTTAGAGAACGATTATTCAATTCTTGCTTAAAATTAGGCTCGTCATTTTAGAATTTGCATAAATATATACAAAATAACCCCATTAATTCTCAATAATTCTCTTGAGTATTTTGTAAACAGCATTGAGAATTTCAATACGATGCCCACCTTATTTTCAACTTTAAAAAAATAGTAATTGAATGCAATGGCAGAAAACATGTTTTAAGAGATTTCTTTTATTTAAAGCGAATAAAAATTAATGTGCAGAAAAGAAAAAAGTATTTTATTAGTATTTCTTTTCCTCGCGTTACAATATTTTTCTCAGTTCTTATCATATTATTGAATTCGTTTGACATCAATTTCCTTGTTATAAAGTAATATTTATAAAAAATAGCAATAATTGGTTTATACTACTTCATCGCCAATTTCAAGTATTCAAGTTTAAAAAATTCAATTACACTCAGTTTATTCAATTAATACAAATAAATCTAAGTGTTGATTGAATCTTCGTAAACGGAAAAGATAAATTTTCTATTTCTAATAATTTCTTCTTCCAAGAAAAAAAAGCTATGCTGTTTGAACTTTGTGTAATGGTATAGAAAACTGGGATTTAATAAGCTCCTTTTTTGGAATCTTGAATGACATTTAAAGACGGCAAATTTTGCCTTCGAATCGCGGATGAAAAGTACGTTTCAGATTAATCAAAAGAAATCTCAGCTTCTAAGTTGGTGCATTGAATAGAGAAACACGGCATTCAATGATCGCGGTTAACAGCTGCCTTAAGGTTCACTTTGCATTATTTAAGCGAAAATAATACCCCGATAATAGCGATGAAAATACCCCAATACCGAAGTTAAAAAGAATGATCAGAAGCACAAAACGGATCGAGGGATCCAAGGAAGGTATTGTTCCGCATTATTCTCCTAATTCTTTCACACTTCCACTTTCTTGGAAAGTGTTATCTAACTTTTTGTTTAGGTCAATGATAATGTTAGATATTGTTTGCGAAAGCGTGTAATATGAAAGTTCTTTTTAAGTATCTGTTAGAAATAACTAGCTTTAACTAGCGCGTTCCTCCAACCGCCAACGAAAATATTATTAAGTGTAATCAATCAATAATTTGACAATGAATAAAGGATTATTAGAAAGAAACAGAATAATGAATAATTTTGCATTGCAAATGATCTCAAAATAAATCTCTCGAGACGGTGTATTCAGCTCTATTCTTCTTCTGAAATTGTGATTTTCAATGTTTCATAAGTGAAAAAATTTCTGTCAAGGAATAGTAATTCTTTTTTGCTTTAACTATTTCAATTTACTAAATATAATTGATAATTTCGGGGAACTGTATAAAAAGATAGGTTTTCCCAACTGTTTCAAGAAATGTATTGATTGGCTCATAAAATATAATTTTTCTTGTAATTTAAAGTGTTTTTCTGTTTGAAATTCTTTTTTATTTCGTAACTACTTTTTGGGCCCTTTTAGATCGAGTGAAAAACATATGAATCTAGTTACAATTATAAAAGAGAAGTTAGGAAAATAAAAATTCCCTATTCTAAGCTTTCATCTCATCTCATCCCATAAAAATAAATTATCTCTCTGTGAAAAAAGAAATCACTTTTCAATGAAATGATTATTTCCCATTTAAACATATGCAAAACCAAAATCGAAAACCTGCTGTTAAATATTTGACTTATTTGCCAAAGTTTCGACATTTTCGTCAAATTTTTTCTGTTTTTATAAAGGAAAACTCCTGTATTCGAAATGAATCATACATTTAAAATTTGTTCCAACATTTTAAACACTTTTCAAATTACTTTTTCAGCAGGTCTATATAAATATTAGCTATTTCTCAGAATTATTACGGAATATTCTGGCTCAAATACAAAATGAAGCTTTTATAAATATATCAGTCATATTTTCACCCGTGGGTCTCGATCGTCGTTAATTCACAGAGCAAATAGAGACTCGAAATGCTCAGGCATGTTCCTAGAAAAAGATGAACCCAGTCGGAGTATTCCTAGAACCCTCTTTTTCCTTTTCCGATTTATTTTAAATTTGCAGCTCGATTACTTTTTTCCTGGCAAAATCAGAAATGTGAAAGTATTGGTGCAACTTATATTTGTTTTTGTCTTTCATGCCCTTTCTATCTTGAAAAAAATATATGAAAGTGTTTAGATAGCTATTAAAGATGTGTCATAGAATTCTTTCGCAAAATATCAAATTCTCTAGAGGAAATAAGAAGCAAATAAAATGCAAAATTTCTCTACTAGAGGTAAAAATGAATGAAAAAAGTTAGAAATAGAAAGAAAAAAAAATGAAGAATGAAATATCGCTATAAATTGAATTTAGACAAGAGTGTTCGGAAAATTCACGAATGGATTTCGACATAAATTTAATTACCTTGAATACCGAGAATGGTGTGATTGTATTTAATTAAAAACACTATATTTTTCAGTCCTCTAAAAGCTGGAATGAAATTGAATGAAATACTGGGAATTAAATCCAAATGAATCCAGCTTCCTTTTAAAGTCAAAATAGAATTGTATACATTTTTAGACTAAATATTGTCAATAGAATCTAGATTTTTCCACATTCACTTTCTCTAAAATAAATAAATAACCTTTTAAATCGAAAAATAATGTTTGAATATTATTCTACATATTTAAGACATATAACTAGTCGGTGATAGATTTAGGCAGTTTGTCGCGTTAGACAGTGCGTATCGTCAGGTCTCTTTTAATAAGATGGTCAATTTAGTTTGGCATTTTAACTCATTTTTAACATGCTAATTTATTTTAGGTTATTTAAATTTGCTTATTTTATTAACTTTTTACATAGGTATTTGTTTTTACTTATCTATTGATGTTACAGACAATCCGAAATCTACTTTTGTGGCAATTTTATTCAAGTAAATGTTCTGTTTTATAAATATCCTAATTATTAAGTAAAAATGATAAATATATAGGATCAAATATGCTGATGATGTTATCAATTATATTATATATGCATTATATAATATTTTATCATTTATTGAATTCGTATTTTTTACTTACTTTGAAACGAGGAAATTCAATGCACTTGCAATCCTTTCTTAGCCTAGTCAGCTGCCCATTGAAAAATCGGTCACTTTAACTAAAGTATTAGAACATTTTGTACTTACAGATTTTTTTCAAAATTGATGGTCATTTTGAAAGGAGTCGTTTGTTGAAGTTGATTAAAAAAAATAAACTTCAGCAGTAATGACCTAGAAACATTAAAAAAAACATTGTTCTCGCATATTTTTAATATAATAATATTTATAAACTGTATTGTATGTCATAAAATATGTAAATTATGTGAGGCAAACATGCGTAATAAAAAATATTTACAGAAACTTTACAGATCTTTGGGCCCAGATCTATCGAATTTGATATATCATTATTTCTTGGCTATCCAATTTAACATCTAATTAACATCTTGCTAAATTAGATGTTAAATTAGAATTTAATATTTTATTTCTGTGGCACTTATAAATCTTTTTTTCATAACTTCAGTTAAAAACACAGGCATCATCTTAATTGTATAATATACAAAAAAGGTAACTTACTAATAAAGGAAACAAATGCTTTTAAAATTATAAATAAATCTATTAAGAAAGGTTATAGTTAACAAAACTTAAGCACATCTATGTTGACTTAAAAGAACATATTACATACATAATCAATCAATATTACATTAGAATATTATCTTTTAATCATTTCTTTGCACAACTTTATGCAAGAATATTCTTAAATATCTCAATTAGATGAATCATATTTTTCTAATTACTGAAGGCGTAGAATAAATTTTTAATTTACTCAGCAATGAATCTCAACATCATGAGGCATTCGTTGAAGGAGAAATCAATATCATGAGACATTCGTAAGAGGACAAATGAACATCATGAGGCATTCGTCGAAGGAAAAATGAGAATCATGAGACATTCGTTGAAGGAGAAATAAGTATTACTTTTTGCTTTATAAATTAGTATCTTCGACAAAAGAACGAGAACGGATGTGAACTTTTCTCTGCGATACATTCAACTTTTCTTAAATAGTCCCTTCCGAACTTATTACATACATACATAATCAATCAATATTTCATTAGAATAGTATCTTTTCGTCCTTTCTTTGCACAACATTATGTAAGAATATGCTTGAATATCTCAAATAGATGAATCATATTTTCCTAATTACAGAAGATTTAGGATACATTTTTAATTTACTGAACAATGAATCTCAAAATCAAGAGGCATTCGTCTAAGTAGAAATGAGTATTACTTCTTCCATGTATACTAGTTTTATAAGGGAGGATGTTCCATAATATCAAACATTGTTTTGTTCAAAAATATTTGCAAACAATGAAGAAGACTTAGGATAAATTTTTACAAGAACACTTACTATAAATTTTTAATTTACTCAATAATGAATCGCAACATCATGAAGCATTAGTCGAAGGAGAAATGAGCGTCATGAGACATTCGTCGAAGGGGAAATGAGTATTACTTCTTTCATGTAGCCTCGTTTCGTAAACAAGGATGTTCCATACTATCAAACATTGTTTTGTTCAAAAATATTTACTTTCTGGGCTATCGGAAGCAAACTTTTGTTCAACATAACTACAAAGTATTCACTCGCATAATTTACCAAACAAATAATACCGTCACCAGCTTTCCGATTCATAAAGTAGTATCTTCGACAAAAGAACGCGAACAGATGTGAACTGCGATACATTCAACCTTACTTAAATAACCCCTTCCAGGAATATGAGATATTGGTACATCCATCCCTCTGGATATTACTTTCTTCATTGACAGCTCCAGACCTTGTCATGCAAATGAAAAGCCGAACGTCGCCGCCAGAAAAGGTATTGAACGAAACAAGACACAGGATCATGTTGGAAATCGGGACTTCCTTTTGTTTCTTCACCTTAGAATTTCACGGCCAGGACAATGGCTGAGTGATGAAGTGGCATATCTTATATCAAGTAGCGTTTACTTTACTACTTAGTGTGAGATCGTTCGCTTCAATTTTATTTTTTCATCGGTAGCAAGCTCTCTTTTTCTGAAACATGTTGGTGACACGAGCTTTGAACTGTCAATTCCAATGTGTAAATATGATTTTTCCACATTAAATATTCAAGAGACATCTCGTCTCATCTTGTTTCGAGGAAGGGGAGGTAATGGTGCGGACGCGTATAAAGTTTAATCAGTTTTCTGGAAGCTTAGAAAAGGAAAGAAAGAGATTGAATGAAAGCGGCTTTAAATAGAAGCATCAGCAGTTATTGATTGGTCGGGGGAGGTTTTTAAAAAAATTGAAGTCACCTTTAACTTTTATTTCTTTTGACAGCTCTTCTTTTTATTTATTTATTATCAAATGTGAAACTTTTCTTGCATATTAATAAATTATTATGTCAGGAATTTTTTTTCTTTAAAAAATGTATCTATTGTTCTTAACTTTTGATAACATGTCACATTTTTAAAAGTTGCCTTCTGCTTTGATTTAACTTGTTGATATGCAAGTTCTAAAAAGTTTGAGTCGAATGTTTTAACTTTGGAGGGAAAAAACGGAGATTTAAGATTAAGCATAATTTTTTTTTTTTCGAAATTTAAATCAAAATCATTTAAAATTTCATGAGTGTACTAAGTAATTTACAGGAACCGAGAAATGATATTTTTTCGTTTAAAAAATGTATTTATTGTATTCAACTTTAGAAAACCTTTCATATTTTTTAAAAGTTGCCTTTTGCTTGTATTTAACTTGTTGATAAGCAAGTTAAAAAAAAGTTTGAGTCGAATGTTTTAATTTTGGGAGAAAAAAAGAAGAGACGTAAGTTTAAGCATAATTTTTTTTTCGAAATTTAAATCAAAATCATTAGAAATCTCATGAGTGTACTAAGTAATTTACAGTTGTATAAAGTGAATTACAATATCTAAAAAGCAGCAACTATTTTTAGTTAGTTTCATCTCTTTTGTGTTCTCTTTTCTAATTAGTGTAGCTAAGTTTATTGTTTGCTCTTTTTTAATTTAATTTTGTGAACACATTTTATTTTATTTACAAGGAAGGTATGAAGGATTTACATGTCTTTAAGAATTTTCATATAGTCCAATAGCCTTCATCAAGCGACAAGACTTCATGAGAAGCAGTAGATCCTGAGGAATTCAGATTGGAATTTAAATAGTGAATTCTAACATTTCAGCTCAAGATCGGGTTAATGTTTGAAGTTAAATATCATTAATATCTTTAATATTGAAGTATTATCATTTTTAATTCAACACAATGCATTTAGAAGTAACAATACTTCACTTTAATAAATTAAAGTTCATATTATTAAGTATACCTTGATTAGTAGAAATGGACTCCATAAATTCGCATTAACAATGTCCTTTTAGTGACCCATTCCGTTTTCTCAATGATTGAATGCGAAGGTGTTTGGTTTTGCCTGCTGACCTAACTTAGTTGAAATTCGAAATCTTTCAAGGTAAGCCTTGCTGAGATTAAAAAACAAATACAAGGTTCATAAAAGGAATCTTTTCAGTAATGGAATTGTTCCGGGATTTTCTTAAAAGATAACCCT
Organism: Argiope trifasciata; assembly: GCA_026543055.1. Lineage (NCBI taxonomy): Eukaryota > Metazoa > Arthropoda > Arachnida > Araneae > Araneidae > Argiope > Argiope trifasciata. Next base: position 23,170 of record JAPMOQ010031353.1, read on the forward strand.
AATGGGCACACAAATATTGCACAATATTGTATGACATTGATCAATATTGGCAATATTGTTTAATATTGTGGTTTAATATCATACAATATCTCACAATATTGAGTAACAAGCTGTGCTTCCTGGGAAATAATACATGAAAATGACATCATTTACGGGCGATAAAGAAAATGCTAATGCAGCCGTTCTGAAAAGCAAATTCTTCTAAATATCACTCTTTCGACACCTTTTTCATTTCTTTCATAGACATCTTGGGCACACTTTTTATTTCTAAATTCAGGCTTGTTCATCAAAATATATCAAGATAAACTGCGTTATAAAAGGGAAAGAAAGAAATAAGGGTTCTCATTTTCTTCCAAATGTTCAATTTTAGAGAAATCCTATCTAAAATATTAATTTTTTGTGGTACTCGTTTCCGTTCAATTCTAATCCAAGAAAAATACAATATTCCATAAGGTAATGTGATATTCCATTGAATATTATATTCACTGATCACATGAATACAATATTCAATGGGATAAACTATACCTGGAGAAATCCATACATTGGGAAAAGAAAAAAAAAAGAAAGGAGAGGAACGTCTTCTTAAAAATGTTTCCGACGTTTGGTCTTAAATATCTCCTCCAACAGCTTAGTGCAACATCTAAGTCCACAGCAAAAGAAGACGCCATTTCTCCTCGCAGAGTCAAACTCAGTGGCGAGCCCCTGTGGTCTTCAATGGCATTAACTAACACCGAAGCGGAAAAGAAAGGCGATATTTGTGAATTGAGATCGCCTCTATTTCTTTTTAAAAGCTGCACGAGCTAGTGGGTGCCTCATAAAATAACGCCGGATAGATTCCGAGAAGCTATCAATAAATTGCGACTGTAGGAAGAATGTGTCACTTTCATACTTGTTTATTTCATATTATTTCAATTATGTTTATAAATATCAGATCCTATTTGTGCATTGAGATAGCCTCTATTTCTTTTTAAAAGCTGCACGAGCTAGTGGGGGCCTTATAAAATAACGCCGAATAGATTCCGAGGAGCTATCAATAAATTGCGACTGGAGGAAGAATGTGTCACTTTGATACTTATTTATTTCATATTATTTCAATTATGTTTATTAATATCAGATCCTATTTGTGCATTGAGATCGCCTCTATTTCTTTTTAAAAGCTGCACGAGCTAGTTGGTACCTCATAAAATAACGCCGGATAGATTCCGAGGAGCTATCAATAAATTGCGACTGTAGGAAGAATGTGCCACTTTGATACTTGTTTATTTCATATTATTTCAATTATGTTTATAAATATCAGATCCTATTTGTGCATTGAGATCGCCTCTATTTCTTTTTAAAAGCTGCACGAGCTAGTTGGTGCCTCATAAAATAACGCCGGATAGATTCCGAGGAGCTATCAATAAATTGCGACTGGAGGAAGACTTTGATACTTGTTTATTTCATATTATTTCAATTATGTTTATTAATATCAGATCCTATTTGTGCATTGAGATCGCCTCTATTTCTTTTTAAAAGCTGCACGAGCTAGTGGGTGCCTCATAAAATAACGCCGGATAGATTCCGAGGAGCTATCAATAAATATCGACTGGAGGAAGAATGTGTCACTTTGATACTTGTTTATTTCATATTATTTCAATTATATTTATTAATATCAGATCCTATTTGTGCATTGAGATCGCCTCTATTTCTTTTTAAAAGCTGCTGGAGCTAGTGGGTGCCTCATAAAATAACGCCGGATAGATTCCGAGGAGCTATCAATAAATTGTGACAGGAGGAAGAATGTGTCACTTTGATACTTGTTTATTTCATATTATTTCAATTATCTTTATTAATATCAGATCCTATTTGTGCATTGAGATCGCCTCTATTTCTTTTCAAAATGCTGCACGAGCTAGTGGGTGCCTCATAAAATAACGCCGGATAGATTCCGAGGAGCTATCAATAAATTGCGACTGGAGGAAGAATGTGTCACTTTGATACTTGTTTATTTCATATTATTTCAATTATGTTTATTAATATCAGATCCTATTTGTGCATATAGATCACCTCTATTTCTTTTTAAAAAGCTGCACGAGCTAGTGGGTGCCTCATAAAATAACGCCGGATAGATTCCGAGGAGCTATCAATAAATTGCGACTGGAGGAATAATGTGTCACTTTGATACTTGTTTATTTCATATTATTTCAATTATGTTTATTAATATCAGATCCTATTTGTGCATTGAGATCACCTCTATTTCTTTTTAAAAAGCTGCACGAGCTAGTGGGAACCTCATAAAATATCACTCCAAACAGTAAACATCTTCATTTCTTATTAAAGCTATTGAGAATAAGCTGTAAAATTATGATCCGCATTGTAAAAGGAAAAAAAAATTTAAAATCCTTGTCTATTCACCTGACCTTCATCGCTTATGCATATTTTTAAACACTTTAGGTAAAATAATTTATTTCATGCTTATAAAGATGAAATTTTATAACATATTTCTGACTCATTTCTTAATCACCATAGTACGGAAATTTTATACATTTACATGTCCCCTTTGTTTATGTAAAAATATAATATTTTCGGAGATCAATCATAAGATAATCAAAAAGTTAATTAGGTTTTGATACATTAAAAATCATATTAGCTTCATATTTCACGGAATTTCAAGTAACCAAAGAAGTTAAATTTAATTACTGAAACAGTGAGCAAGCGAATTTTTATTTACGAATTTCAGTGGCATTACAAAAAGTTTTACTCTTATTAATAAGTTAAAAACAATATTTTACAGAGTAAATTCGAAACCTAAAGCACTTTTTAAAAGCATACGAAAAGATAATTTGATGAAGTATGCAGGAATATGATTCGTAAAAAAAAATTTCATTTAAATGTCTAAAAAAGTTTCATTTAAACGTCAATATCATATTAGCATCACATTTTAGGGAGTTTCAAGTAACCAAAGAAGTTAAATTTAATATTACAGTGTGTAAGTAAATTTTAATTTACCAATTTGAGAGTTATTACAAAATGTCTTACTCGCATTACAAAGGCGAAAACGATGATTTGCAGAGAAAGTTCGAAAACCTAAAGCACTTTTTAAAAACATACGAAAAGATAATTTGATGAAGTATGGAGGAATATTTATTGGGTATAATTTGTAAAAAAAAAATTCATTTAAATGCCTAACAAGAGTTTATTTTATCTCTACCCAGACATTTTTGAAAATAAATTAAATATTCATTAGAACATCGCCACGGAATCTACACAGAGAATACATGTTTGTCTACATTATTTACTTAAGAATATGCAGATGAGTCAGATGAGTTTAACTCCGCGCATTTAAAGAAATTTTGCACGATATTAGTAAAATTTGTCTCACAGATTTTTCTAAATAATCCGAAATAACTTAAGAAAAACAATTCACCTTATCATCTCTTGCAGAATTTCCCTTACAAGATCCTTTTTCTTCAAGATTTTAAGTAGAAGATTGCCTGAGGGGAATGTTTCCTTTTTATCATAAGTGCGTGTGCGCGTATTGATTTTCAGAAATGAAACCGGTTCCCTGAGATGGAAATAGCGTGCAATATGCATTTTTAAAAACCACGAATTCCTCCTAATTATCGAACTAAGTGTGGTAATGTTCGCGTTCAGTTGATTCCATTCGATTGGAAACACTAGGGAGGATGTAGTTGAAGCGAGCTTTTAAGAATTTCTCTCTCCATTTCATTTGAGAGAAACGCAACCTTCATTTAGAAGAATAAATCAGCGATGAAAACATTGTAATGAAAGCACACATTTGTGAGTTGACTTTTCAACTCTTTTCTCTTGAGAAATTTGATTTTAAGTCTTTTACTCGAAACGGATGGTAAAACGCTTAAAAGGGTGAATGGATTAAAAAAAATAAGGAATGAAAAATTTATTCATTCTATCCTTTGTCATGTCGTGATATTACCATAAATGTTAATCGGACGTCGAAATTGAGTTTTGACATAAATACGCAAATATTATTAATTACTATTTATTCTTAAAGACAAAGAATATTTTATTGCAGAAATAAACATTTTTAACACGTGAGTTGTTATGACGTCCAGAACACTAGGAAGAGAAGCCAGGACATTTAATTTTTAAGCCGCTTCATTTAATTCAGCTATTTTAACGTCCCGTTGTAAAGCAACATTTGGGCTATTTGGGGACGGACCTCGTCACTTTCAACCACGGTCTGATAACGAGACCGACAGCTGAGCTGGCACACCACACTACATCAGTGGGAGGAAGTTTGACCTGACAGATTTAATGTGCAAGACGGCTTCTTACACGACGGTTCTTAGGTGGAATCGAGTCCCGAACTTAAACCCTCCAGTTCCGGAGCCGAGATCTTACCATCAGGTCACCACAGCCTACCGCCACTTAGATCCTCATCATTGCTTTTAGATATGACTCTTGTTGGCTCAGTATTATTGTTATGGTTTGCGCCCTGAATAAATCAATCTACCAAGTAAGTCATATCTGACCTCCGAACCACCACGAAGGCACATGGATTAACCACGCAAAACTGAATGACCGGACCGCCACTAAAGCAACACTGGCGGGAACTATGGTTGCGACCTAAGGGCCATCACCGGCCGTAGTACAACCCTCCCCGAAGGGAGTACGTCCCGTCTTTGGTGGGAGGGCAGAGCCCCCACCTATTATTGTATTCACCGGGTTGGCGAGATCCAACCACCATACTGGAAGCATCTCATCCTCATTTCGAGGGGTCCCCCCCTGGGGGTTAAGTATATGTGTATAATGCTTCAACGCTCTTGC
>JAPMOQ010031357.1:0-10488 GCA_026543055.1 Argiope trifasciata
TCAGAAATATAATTATTATTACTGAATGATATGCAATAATAATTTCTCTTAAGTGCAACAACAATCTCTCTCATGCCCAATACTCTTTTTACTTAATATCTTACCAATTTGAGGTTTTTTAGGAGAGTTAAAAATTAAAAGGAAACTTATAAAAAAGTATAATAACTTAGAAGGTTTGCTCACTGTTATCTTATTATTACAATCTCCTGAATTTTCTTTATTTGAGGTTTCACAAGAATCAATGAATTCAGAATCCCGTAATCTCTTTGGGTGGCAACCATTTGTTAAGCAGTGTGACAAAGAATTTGATGTGTTATTGGATGTTTCCTTACACGTTTTACATAATTCCTTGCACACACTTTCTTCTAAACCAGGAGGATAACTAAATTCTCTAGAGTTGTGCCATTTTCTATAAACCTAAACAAGAAAATAGGATATATTAGTCAGCAATCATAAAATATTAAATACATAATATGAAATTACATACATTGACTAATAAACAATTACTAACAGTAATTGTCCCTTTTATTTTCTTGTATATAAATTGAAAGTAATGCAATCATTAACATATTCAAACTTAAAAATTTTGACAAATATCCCTGTTTCAGTCCATGCCAAATCTTCCTAAAACTGAAAGAAGAATTTTTGGATATGTAATAATAATAATTATTTTTTCAAAAATTTTTTTCAACTATGGAGAGGAAATTTGTTATACAGACTTAACATTAAATTCCTAGATATTTTTGGATCAAATCCATAAAGGAGAAGTCTGCTTGTCTGAATATATGCAAACTAAATAAGGGTAGGGGATCAATATATGAAATTTTGTACATAATTTTTTATCTAAAATATAGATGTATATAAAAATTTGGACCCAACAATATTCAACATTCAGAAAGACCATCTGTTGGCTTGCATCTGTATATGAATGTAATAATTAATAAAGTGCAATTCAGATAAATGAAATCTAGATTAGATTTTGTGAACACCCCAAGGATTTGTATTAAATTTTGAATCTATTTTTTCATAATACAGCAAAACATAAAACATGGTATATGGTGTCACTATATAATGATGAAGCGGGTTAATCCTGTTAGTGAATTTAGTAGTGACCTTCAAAGGTTTGCTTCCTCCTTCTCTATTCCACATAATAATTTCCAGAAGAGCAGAATCTTAAAAGGACCAAAAAGAAGATGCCACAATGTTTCAGTATATGAGAAAGCTGAGAAGAAAACATTCCTGCCAGTTATTTAAAATTTTTTAATAAAATCACCAGAAGATCAATCATCTGTCTTAACTTATATAATACTATATTAGCAAGCTTACTCATGATTTTGCTTGAGATCAAATAACAGAACTTTGGGATTATAAAAAGTCTGTTGTTAAGTAATTTTGCTAAATTGTTAGTAACATTGATAATTAGGATTACTTTTAAAATATTTCTATCAAATTTTCAGAATGAATAAAATATTGAGTGAATTATATAGAGCATGCGCTTTCTTTTGTGTAAAAACTATTATTGCTTTCATTTTAATATTGGTAAAATACAGGACAACAGTGACAACTAACTTTAACAGCAACATTTTATTCTTGTTTATTATAGTTATATAAAGTGATTTTGATTCCAATTAGCATTTTTATCATAATTACACACAAAAAAAGAAATTCCTTATTTGAAAGATTTTTAATTTAACTTTTTTTCAGAATTAAATTCAAATCATAATAATAACAACAAAAATGAATAAATTCTACTTTGTACCAAAGAAAAATTCCTTAACAAGTCTATATTTCAAAAACAAGCTTTGTATTATTTTTTGCAATTTTTGAAAAAAATGCTAGTTAGCTTCCTATTTTGCCTGGAAAGCTGAGGTAGTGGGAAAATATTAATAAGTTTTTATTATCATATCCATTTTCTACAGAAAAATTAAAAACAACTCATACCCAGAGAGAACTTGAAGCACTAATGGTGAATTTCTGATTGGATAATGATTGGCCTTGTGCAGCAGCAACACACCATCTCCTCAACATTCGCTGGTCACGAAGAGCCAAAGATACATCTAAATGATTTCTCACAGCAGGGTCCATCTGACTTGACAAACAAGCAGCCTTTTTGTCATGTAGGTGTATAGGCCATCGATCCCATTCTTCTGAGCAATGTATGATACTTGCTGGGCATGACGTCAGATGTTTGCTTCGGTACTTTCGAAACATAATTGCTGGGCATCCATATTCTGCATTGATACATGGAACCTATGAAGAAATATAGATCAAAGCCTTTTCAAATTCTGGATACTTTTAATTTGCAATAAATGTGAAAGACACCTGTGAATTATTATGCTACCTTAAAAGTGCTGAATTAATGCACCAAGGACACCAATTTTGCTAAGGATGCCAACAGTATAAAGTTTTTAATCCAGATGGCTGACATATAAACAAATATTGTGAAGCAGTGACAATTACCCATCATTTTAATTAAAATCATAAGACTTACTGATCATGATTGTTTTATTTAAAAACACTTCTTGAATCTTTATGGGTCACAACTGCACTGCTAAATCTCCTTTGAATTCAATAATAATGAATTTTTACAAATTGATCCTTACCCAATCTTTGAAATTTCTTTTAACATCTATTGAATGGACTCTCCTGGCATTAGGGAATAATGGCCTTGGTTTCCGAAAATTCCATTTCAATCAATTTGCTGTGCCAGTCTGTACTTCAGGCAATAAAATTCTAACATGCAATGCCTCTGCCATCTGAAGACTTTTTTTTTTTTTTTTAAATCTTAAAAAATACTCTAGAGTTTCACTATAAGCAGGAACATGGTAACTTTGTTGGTTCCTTAAACTTAAGAATTCTGAGAATAAAAAAACAGCACAAAAAATTGAAAAAAATCTGTTCCGAATAGCCTTGCCATGATTCTTGTCTTAAGAAAAAATATGAAGGAATATATATATATACCTAGTCAGTTTAACTTATTCTTCAGGGGGTAGGAAGTGAATTAGAAATTCCCATACAAAAATAGCAAAACATTTCAAAATTAAAACTTTGAAATAAAGACAAACAATTCAAAAAGTTTGGACAGATGTTTTTAGTTTTTTACTTTCAATTCAGACACTATCTGTAAATAGACTATTTTAATTAGAATCACACTAAGGGTAAAAATGAAGTTTAGTGCCCCTTGTTTGGCCAAGGATACCATCGCCAGTAAAGATGACGGACAAAGTAAAATACTTCTGTGGAACAGTTATGGTTACTACTTTCCACAATATAATTATATTTTTTTCTGATAAGTAAGCTGGTTGCACTGGTCAGTTGGGTGTAGAGCAAAAGTTAGAGCATGCAATGCCTTTGGAATCTATAGAAGGCATAAGGCAGAAATTTTCAACTTAAAAAGAACAACAACATCCTATGTCTTTACTAGCAACAGGAGCAGGTACCTAGCACATTGAACATAAGGACTGTGTGGACAAAAGGAACAGTATAGAATCAATAGAAAAGAAAGGATGAAGGGCATTATAGAAGCAAATTAAATCCTTTCTTTCTGCGACACCAGATTTTTCCCATCGATCCTCTCATCCAAATTAATCAATTTCATATTCTCACCATACACTGAACATGCACACTTAGAAACAATCAAACCATTCTCCAAGCAATAATTCAAAGTATCCTTTCCTAACTTCATCAACTCGTAAAAAAATATATATTCCACCCAGCCTTCATCTATTTTGCAAGTTTGAAATAGTGTCCTGCACAATTGCAACATAACAAATTATCAAGAGATCCAACTGCTAGAACACCAAGAGAATTATGAGATCTGTGAAGAATTCTATTGTAGCTGATTTTTAAAATAAGAATGCAGATGATTTGGTCAAGCAAGAATTAAAGTGCATACTAGAAATTAAAAATTGCAAAATAATAAATATTTTCTTTTGGTGTTCACATTAAAAATAAAGTTGCATTGCCTTATTCGTTGTAAAAAAACCTTTAATTAAGATAAAGAACAAAATTAAAATCTTTAATTGATATATATTTAATATTTTTAATTTAACATTTTTTATAAAATAATTGTAGTTTATACATAATTCAACCACTAAAAAAAGTAGTAAACAAAATAACATTAGCGTTGCTAGATTGGATTGTTGTACTGGCAACAAATTTGAGGGGCACCCTAATATTCCCTTCAACCACATAAATTAATAAAAATTACAAAAGGATAAATATTAAGCATCCATGTTTTGTTTAAATATAACACTAAATGTTTTATTTAATAATAATACTTTCAATCATAAAATAGAATTTAACTACATTCTTTAAGGATATTTATTTGTTGGTTATTATTAATTTTCATTTCTTATAAAATTGCTACAGCAAATAAATAATAAAATTGCTAAACATTCACAAACCCTTAACAATCATAAGATACCTCTCATGTGACAACAGTATTTTAATAGCCAAGCCCAGTACAAAAATTAAAACAACCAATAAGGATTAAACCTTTATCATTATTTCTGTACTTATAATATCATCTTGAAAACATACTATTTCAGACAAATTTTGATTATTACATCCTGTTTTTAGTATTGGAAAGAATTTAAAAAAAAAAAATTCAAATAAAAAAAAAGGCGATTACCTTTTCTTTCATACATAAGAGTCTATGCTCATTGATTTTGCATGCATGAAACTTGGCACCACATTCTGATGGGCAGTTGATTATTTTACAACTTTCTCCAGGTTTGGGGACAACCGTACACTTCAACAATTTTATGCATTGTAAACAATGAGGATGAATGTCTTCCTCATAAGTATCCATTAGAATTGACTGTTTCAGATATCTAGACAATAGAAAGTTCATGTATAAAAATGACGGATAATTTTTTTTTAAATGCACCTTGCTACAAAAATTTGTTAATGATTAAATAAAAAGTTAAAAAAAAAAAGAGTATATATATATATATATATATATATTTACACACACATATATACATGTACATTTAATAAAGAAAATCCTCATAAATCTAAAATTCAATATTTTATAACAGATAAAATCCCTTATCGATTATAATAATAAATTCTTTTCTCATACAACTTTATTGAAAATATTTTATGATACATTAATTGTCAAACTTTACATTATAAAAATACATTGATTGAAAAGCTTTATATATATATATATATATATATTTAAAGGATGCAACTGACTAAAAGGCATAAAAGAGAAAGCTCCAAAAATGTAAAACAAAAGAATTTATGAAGGAAAAATATGAAAAACAGTGCACATATTAAGCAGTTAATATACAGATTTTTTTTTTCAAAAATACAGCCTAATTGATTTTTATATTCATTTTCAAATATTTATTAAGGTAAGAAATTAATGGCATATGATTTTCTCTCAAGGACACTTTAAAATGAATATAGTCCATGAAAAATTTTAAGGCATACAGGGCAAATATGAGTAAACAGACAGTACTTTAATTTATATATACTTCACTAGCATATTTTAGTAAAAATTTCTTTAACCCTTTAAGGGTCGCATAGTTTTGAAGAAAATGGTCATAAAAAGTGCCTATTTTTTTAATCAAGAAAATTATATAAAACTGAATGTATAGTTTAAAATAAATTAGCTATCTCTAAAAACATTGCAAATAGTCTAGGGCAGCCATCTGGTGTATATATTGAGTAATAAATATGATTCTGGGCATAAGAAACAGATTGTTTTAATATTTTTCGTGCATTACCTTTGAATACGCTAGCCCGGAAATAACACGGTCGCGAAAAATAGAGGTAGAAATTTCAGCCTGTCATTTTCACGGGAGCGAGAAGGAAGGGGTTAGAGCCAGGTGGATCTTTGCAGCATATATTGAACACATTACTGCTTTATTTTACAGGTCTTTTATTGGCATAAATGACATTTCATTGTTTGCTTTTAAATATCAAATGTATTGGCATAACCAAAAGTTTTATCTAAATGCAAGATGTGGAAAGAATTTTTAAGACCTTAGACTAGATAAATATTTTACAGTAATTTGGAGTTTCGTCAGAAATTTTCTTAACACCTTCCTTTGACACTATCTATTTTTTCAGACAATTGTTTGCCACAGAATATTTTTTTCTTCTCAGAATTTAAATCCAGCTTTTAGTTTCTTATTGCTGAATTGATAATCTTCTAAAGAATTCTCCCCATTTTATCCTTAAGACAATCTTTTTTAAAAAAATTCTAATTGATTTTTTAATTTAATTTAAGATATAAGCTTATTCTTCAGTTTTAATAACATATCAAGTGACTTTACATTTCATCTTTTTGTTTCACAAGTGACAACCAGATTCATAATACTGGAAATCGACTCAAAATCCATAAAAACAGGTGAATATGTTCTTGTTTTAGTGGAAATTGCCTGTAATTTTCAACTTCTATTCACCAATCATTCACTGGCTGCTTTTGCTATAGTTAACACAAATTAGAAACAGGATACTTGTATTCCTCCAAGTCAAATACATTTTTTTCTGCAACACTAATGACATTAGTCACAAGATCAGGACAATCATTTATTGATGCTAAAGAAGATAATGTTTCTAACAAACAAGAACAATTACCAATACAGACTGCAATAGCAAAATATCCAAATATATCATTTTCAGTAATGTTCATGAACATTCAATATTTGATTTCATTACAAGTTTTTGAAATTTCTTCACCATATGTAATCCTGATTTTGGAGCTGCATTGGTTAGCTAATTAACACTCTTCACTTTTTTTTTGTTGTTGTTAAAACCAGAGGATAAAAAAATCGATTTATATATCTATATACATTAAATGTAACTTAGATATATTAAATAGAAATATAATAATCTACAAAATACAATTACCAGTACTCATTATTTAATTAAGACATACTTAAGCCAATAATTTTTTAGAGGTGGATATATTAACATACATAGCATAGTTTAAAAGATACATAATGAAAACTTAATAGCAGTTGGATACATTTTTTTAATGAATGATACCATACATCATAAATATTGATGCTTAATTAATAAGCTTAAAATAAAATAATTTTTCTGACCATGAGGGAGTTTAAATGTTTTTAAATATAATAAAATTCCACTGTATAAAATTTATGATTATGTTTTTATTACTATGGATAATTATATAAATAGATACTTTTCTTAATTAGGAAATATATTTCATTCATAAAAACAAGTATTGTAGCATTATTTAAAAGCTATATATCTAATTTTTAAGAAGAAACTATGCTTCAAATTGATAAACAGCAATAACAAACAATTTTTAAATTTTCTATTGCATAAACACATAAAATTATTAAAAAGTAAAGAAAAAATGTAAAATAATAATAGAATCACAGAAATAATTACTACAGAAAATGGCAGAAAAAGTTATGCAATTGTAAATATGTGTGCATCAATTACATTATATTCATTCTCTCTTTTATTTCTTTTAACACTGAAGATAAACAAATTGATTTTCATAATATATATATATATTCTCAAAACAAATATGTTAAGCAGTCAATTTTACATGAAAACTTTAAAAGGAATAAACGATAAATTAATTGCTTCAAGAATTTTTCTTTTTATAAGTAAATTTTAATATACATACAATATATATTAAAAAAAACACCAACAGCAAATCCAATTTAGAAATAATGTGCATTATATAGTATTCAAATTTCATCAAGAAAACTAAAAAAAATATTTTTTTTTTCCAAAAACCCTTTATAATTCAAAAATGTCTTAGGATAATTAGTTAATGAATTATATAATATTTAAGGCTTCTTCCTGTCACAATAAATCAAACGTATAAAATGAAAGAGCAAAGGAAGAGTTCTATTGTCATTCCATTAAAAATGTTTATAAAATTATAATTAAAAAATCATTTAATAAAAGTGAAAAGATAAACAAATTTAAAAATGAAATAGGAAAAAAACATCAAAGAAAAAAATAATAACCATAATAAATCTACAGAGAAACCGGATGATGATTGAAACTTGATAAGTATTTGTTTACTTTTAAAGTAGCAATAAAATGGATTTGAAACTAAAATGCGCAATTTCACTCACAAAACATAACCATAAATGTCATTAAAAGAAAACAAATAACCTTTTTTTGTAATCTCTGACTTTTTCTTGCAAACATACATTTCAAAAAGCAAGTGCTTTGCACAGCTCCGATTTAGTTAATTTAACAATTCCTTTGTTCATCATACTCGGTAAAGTCAATGATCGAAATACTGGTTCAGAAATCCAAAGCAAAAATATGAAACATCAAAATAGCAAATCAAAAACCAGATCTATAGATGCCGCTTCTTCTGTCAGAATCAAATATAATTTTTAAAAAAAATTTCTATTTCAACGACTGAAATGTTTCAAATTATAACTCAGTATGTATGTGATAATTTAAAGTATTTCCGATGGAATAAAATCAGTGTTTTCTCTATAAACAATTAAATTATTAGAATGATTTTTTGCAGTTAAAGAATGTCAATAGAACAGCTGAATTTCTTGTTAACTGTAACCTCGACAGTTTATCCATGCGTAGATTGTAGCCATGGTTACCAAATGTAAACAAATAGCAGGCTTGGTGTGTTTATAGTAGTGGCAAATTGCTTACTACATTCTGAAACTAACCTTATTATAGAATTAAGAATTGTATTAAAATAAAAAATGTTAGCTCCTGTTTTTAATTTGAATCTCAGTCATAAAATACTACCACATCGAGTAACAATAGGGAAATATGATGGCATTCACCCATGTTTAACTGCTGCAACTGCATCAGATAAAGTATTCATTTCTTTGTGTAATAATGTTAAATTTTTCATTTTATATCGTTTTTTTCTGCATGTTATTTTTCTTATTGTAGATTTTCGTCCATAATCCGCATCAGAATACTGTTTATAAAGGTGGCAGATGGTCTGGTAATGCTTTATCAGGGGATTTGAGTCTCTTAAATATTAATCAGTCCATAACATGTGTTGCTGCTGGCCCATTGAAACCTGATGCCAAAAATGATGTTCTTGTAGTAGGCACTGCAACTAATTTATTGGCTTATGATGTTGATAATAATACTGACCTTTTTTACAAAGATGTGAGTATTTATTATTTTCCTATTTTATAAGTTTTTAATTTTTTTTCAGAATGAAATTATTTAGAAATTTTTAGGGATCTATGAGATAAATTTAGTTTCACAGTTCAATACATTTTTAACTATCTAATATATATGCATATATATTGATAGCTATGTGACTATATATGGTATTGGTGCATTAACCACATGCAAATGATTATATACAAAAAAATAAATAAAATAAAATAAAGATTCGATGTTTATTACAACCAGAAATTGATGATAAAAAAAGTCATGAAATATTTTATCTTAGTTTATTGATTGTATTTACCAGTGACATTCAGTTGTTAAAAATTCAACAATGGTATGCAATTAATTTATAATATATATGTAATAGTGACATGCATAATATGTATTGGTAGGGAAAATATCCATAGTAAAATTCTTAAAAAATTAAGTTTAATTATTAGCTAATGATTTCTTTAAAAACAATAAACACATTTTGTATCTATCTTTAAGGTATTGTGCAACATTCAGAATATCAAATGGCATCGAAGAAAAATCATATAATATCTTGTGATTATAAGATTAATTATTGTAACAGGCAAAGAAAATAATAAACTTCAAACAAATATAAGATTAAAAAGCAATATTTTATAGGATCTGTTTAGTGGAATATAATATAATCAGATAAACAATACTATAAGATATTATAGCAATTAATTAATTAAATTAATTAGTGTTCATATGCATGTTAACCTAAATGTTTTATAACTCACAAAATTTGTATTCTTAAAACTAAATTTATTAATTTTGGAACCAAGCAAATTATTTATAGATATATATTTACTATCTTGCCTGGAGTTGCTTAGTGCTCCTAAACAGCTGCTTAGTCAGGAATCTACCACTGCCTGTAGCATGTTCTTGTGCAATAAGATGGAGGCATGTTTTAATTTTTATATAACACTATGCATTTAAGGTTCATGATGGTGCAAATTGTCTTTTGATTGGACACCTTGGTGCAACTGAAAAGCCAATGGCTATTGTTGGGGGAAACTGTTCATTGCAAGGTTTTGATCATGAAGGCAATGATATTTATTGGACTGTAAGTTACCAATAAATTTTACTTACATGTATATTTATTAAGTAGAATATAAATGAATTTATTTTCATAATTAATCTAGATAAAAACTATAATATTAATATTATAGTAAAAAATTGGAACAAGTTATGAATATTAAAGTTTAAGGTTTTAAAATTGATAGCATCAATTTTAGTAATGTAAAATTGGTAAAGAAAATTAAATATTAATTTAAAATCCCAACATTTTCTTGTAATTTTAACTTGTTTAAGTATTATGTGATGAATGTGTGTGCATTATATTATAATTTCGAATTAATTTTTCAG
>JAPMOQ010031357.1:22726-34887 GCA_026543055.1 Argiope trifasciata
TTTAGAAAAGTTTACAAAGGCAATTCAGATTGAGATACATTGAATTTCAGCATTTTAAATATATAATTATAAAAAATTCATACTTAATGAAATAATGTTAAGTTTTTATAATCAATTAATAATATTTCAAAAGAGAAACAAGAATTACAAAGAGACATAGAATGATTATATGACTTAAAAATTATTATTAATTGATTATAAAAACTTAGCATTATTTCATTAAGTATGAATTTTTTATAATTATGTATTTAAAATGCTGAAATTCGATGTATCTCAATCTGAATTGCCTTTGTAAACTTTTCTGGATTTTTTTGTTTAATATTTTTTGTTTCTAATTTTTAATTTACATTTTAAATTCCTATTTAAAATCTGCTTTTTTTATCATCGAAAAATCTTCTTTTCTTTTCTTCCTTTATTTAAAAAAAAATGGAACAATAGTTTTCATAGTAGTAACCTATTTTGGACATTAAAGAACTAATAAGATTGCAAAATGTTAGTGATATTTTTCATTGCCAATCTGGTAATAAGTATCTCATGCCAAATTTAATGCTGAGATTATATTCTTTACTAACAATTGCACCAATTCTTGCTGAGAAACAATTTTTACAGTATTAAGCGAGATTTAATTATATACCTCTTAAGATATGATAGGAGCCAAGGCTGGTCATCGTATGGCAATTTTTCGTTAAGTGTTGTGAACTGGAATGTCAGAATGTTAAAGTTCTCAGAATTTCTTAGTGATTGCATTATACATGAAATTTAGTTAGAAAACTAAGAGAATTTATTTAAAAATATAGTAAAGATGTAAAGCTCTCCGGCAAACAGGACAATTTATGAAATAACATTTAGAATTTATGAAATACATGAAGGTTCTTGTGGCAATCTTTAAGCAGTGATTGAATCTACGAATTGAATTTCAACTATTTTTCTTTAATATTATTTACTAAATTGTGACTTTTATATGTATCGCGTTTAAATTAATTTCTTATATCAAGTTCATATTTGTAAAGTGAGATCTAACTCTCCCATGTTTTTTCGTTTTATAAATAACTAGCTATTGCCCGCGACTCTGATCGTTTAGAAATTTCGATGTATATGTACGAAAAACTATCAAATAATGACAAATAAAAAAATTAAACCTAACTTTAAAACGATACATTTAAAAGTATAAGCATATACGAAAAATATATAACATAAATACAATTTAATTAAAACACACAACTAAAGTAAAAAGAATTTATTTACATTATATGCTCAAAGTAAAATAAAACAGCAAATTAAGTCCGATTAAATCTATTTCATTTATTGAGCGAGGTTGAGATAGCTACAACAGTATTATAAACATAATTTTTAAACTTTTAATTTAAATGAAAACAGGGTTGTCAAAAATCACACGCGAATTTTCAATGCCAGTTGGGGTAACGCAATGCAGATTAGATATTTTTTATTTCCTTTATTCTGTTTTCTTTTAATTTAAAAGTACTTCAGAACGAATTCGAAAGATCGATTCATTGACAACATTTGATTTTAAATGCATCAAACACAAAGAAAATAAATAGAATCGTTTGAAATAATCGGTCATAATCGAATTCTCCTAAGCCTAATCTCATTTCTGTTGGAGAAGGGTGGGGGGGAAGTGGAGCCTTATTCATCTTTGGCAGGATTTGGCATCAGCTTTTTGGCGCAAAAGTGAGTTTTTAATTAATAAAAAATTAACCATTCAATCAACCGGAATAAAAAGTAGCTTACGTTCTATTCTTGACTATAATCTATCTTTGTGCTAAATTTCATCCAATTCCATTCAGTGCTTCTGGCGTGACTGAGTAACAAACATCCATCCAAACTTTCACATTTATAATATTAGTATAGACTAGCTGAAAATGCATAGTGATTTGAGAATGATTGCAAAATCAAAATGTTAATAATGTAAAATAAAGATATTAAAACGAAGAAAAAAATGTTATTGATTTTGGCTAGTTTATTTTTGAGAATAATAGAGGATAAAAATTAAAACCAACTTAAAATAAAAAATATATTAAAAAGTACAATAAAAATGGAGATCACAGCAAATAATGTTATTAGTATTTAAACGATATAAAAATGATGTTCATATTTTTTTCTTGAGTTTGATTCTTCACATCAGTTAAGAATTTATACTTCTACTGGCGTTTTAATGAAGAGAATCTTGGCTCCTTGCCAAATCAGGAAAAAAGATACCCCCCCCCCCTAGCAGATATATACATTCATCCGCTAATTAGTAAAAAAAATCTTTGAACGTATTCGAAAAGCAATTAATCAAAAATTTAGTTTAGTTTAGTTATAATAACTTCGCCTTATAAAACAACACTAAACCTATTTTGCAACGACCTCCTAATTTTGAACCGCAATCAGATGATGAGAGCGATATCTGTGCAAAATTAATTAAAAAGGAAATAAATGTATTTTGATCGTTATTTAAAGTTATTTTTGATAGTTAGAGATCAATATTTGATTAATATTGGGTTGTTCGGAAAGTCATTTCGTATTTTTTTGTCAAAATGAAAAGAAATTTTGGTTTAATGAATAAATTATTTATTAAATTATAAAATTGCCATTCTGGTCTAATACCTTTTGGTAGTAACATGATTACACGCTCATAAAAGTTTTGGTCTTTGCTGTAAAAAAAAAAACTGATCGAGGTGGTTTTTGGCCTCCTCATTTGAAGGAAAAATTTTGCAAATCAGTTCTGGTACTGATGTACTGTTAACACATCTTCACCACACATATTGGCTAATTTATTTCTGGCTTGAACAGCATTTTTACCTTTTATAGCAAAAAAGAAAAAAATGACGAAAATGCTGTTTATTGCTCTCCATATTTAAAAGGGCATCATCCAAAAACTACTGTGAAGAATCAGCTGCACTTTTTCACACTCAAGCCTTGCTATATCAGCTCTTAAAACATAAAATGATTTTGCGGTTTAAGTATGAAATTGGGTGCGAAAAATGCAATTAAATCCTTTGTCAGGAAAAAACGAAATTACTTTCCGAACAACCTAATAGCTTTAAAAGACGCAGAAAAGCTGACGGTATCAGAATGTCGAATACTGATACCTTAATTTCAATTCTTAAAATTTCCCAGAAAAAGTCATTAGCGTTTCAAAATTTTGTAAATTATATTAATTTCTTTAGAGAGACCATATCTCGTATTCTTCGGCTTTGCTTAAGGTACATTGAATCGTCGTTTTGATTACCGGTATACCAAATTTTATGGTTCTAAGTGGATCAAATCAGTCGGCGTGCACGTCATACAGTCATTTCTTTGTATAAATATAGGTATTATATTTTCATTCTTAAATCAGCTTTTTGTTTATTATACCGAAACTCAGTCACTTGCAACTTTGTCACAAGAAAATTAAAAACATAATCTATTAGAACACTTTCTTATAAAAGTATTAAGTACATTAACCACGATTTATCGCTGAAATTATCTTTTAATGATTACTAGGCATTAAAAAAATTAAAATTCTTAATTTCCGAAAGTAAATATGATATTTTCTACATATGTTGTATTTTTAAATTACATATATATTATTTCATGAGATATCCTCTGAATTATTTATCACAGTACTTTTTTTTCCATTTTTCATTTTAGGTAATATCATGGATTAACAATAATTTTCTGTTAATGCAAGATTTGGAATTCACCAATCAACTGAATTTAAGATTCACATGCTTACGTTCTCAACAGCCGTTGCTCATTACGATGGATTCCTCATCAGAGGTTAGATCAGATTCTATTCATGCGATTTATAATGTTAGTTGCCACAAATTTCTAACGAACTTTCTTTATAAATAAAAATCATATATTTTCTTATATCAATTAGAAGATAGAATTATGAAAACTAAACAACCTGTATAGGTTTTACAAGTTTTAGAAATAGTAGATTGTTAGGTTAATGATTAATTTAGAAAATCCATATCAAGCATTCTAATTGTTTTGTATTTTAATAATCAATCTTTTTTTCGGCGATTTTATCTTTTAAAAATCACCAAACTGACTCGATTATTAGATTTTTGAAATTTCACAGAATATATATATGTGTGTGTGTGTATGTGTGTGCGCGCGCTCGTGCTCCATTAAAAATGTGATTTTTGATTAACTATTATAATCATCTTAGAAATGCTGGTTATCTGGTAGAGTTTTGTTTAAAGTTGTAAGGAATAATAATCTATTATATAATTTTAATTCCATTTATTCTAAACTCATTATGGTTTGAAATATTATACTGGTTATTCTTGTCGAATATAGAAGACATTTCCATAATAAAGTATTTCTGCACTGATAGTGAGTATATATCCTGTGCTCCTATTTGTAAAAAAATAGCAGATTCTATGCAAGAAAAATTAGAAAACGGTTTTCTTAATTAGTCGTTTATTCATTCACATAGAGCCACTCATTATTTTTATACAATTTTTGATAAGCAATTCTATATCACAGTTACGAATATGTCTGCTATACAATAAAAATTATTTTCTTCATAAACTTCTAATTTCACAAGAAACCCGTCGGGTTTCTTGTTAAAATAAATTTACTTTGCTTTTCCTCTCAAGGTACTTATCACTCACATACTACGTGAACATCTACTTTCCTTGAGTACCAGGCAAACAAACAAACAAACAAAAATCTTGTCTACATAAATTTCAAGACAACGGTTATGCCCTGCCATCTGGGGTAGGACAATTCTGATTAACTTAAGAGAGATATTATCACTCGATTATGTAAAATTGTTGTTTCAGTACGAATATAGACATATTTAACTAATTAGATTTAGCAAATACATTAATTAAAGGTTAGATTTATTCGATTCTTTGATAATTTTACACTTTTTATTGCAATACATCATACCTTGAATACACATTAAATCTGGATTTCTAAAATTATCGGCCTCACTCCCAAGATAAATCTGATCTTTGTAGAGTTGCTAGCACACTGAAAGCGAGTGCATTTTGTCAGATTGCTCAATGGTGATTAGTGAAAAGGATGTTAAAATTTAAGGATGTTAAAAAAATCTTCCCCTCTATTTGGAACATTTCATAACAATTTTATTAATTATTATTTACTTTTTGCACTTTTAAGAAATGCTTCACACTTTTTTTGTTTGCCTTCTTATATGGCACTTGCGATCTCGATAGAAAGAGTTTAAAAAACTATTAGATGATGTTTAATGTTTTTTAGGCTTATTAGTTAATGGTTAAATATTTCTGTTAGAAAATGTTTGGAAGAACATTCTGGGTTTGAATAATTTTTTGCACTATTTTTTCGAAAAGTTCTACTTAATTTCAAAACTTGAAATATTTCTTTAAATTGATTGTTTTTTTAAACATTCTTTCATGCATCAAAACTAAACACTGCATCAATCTATGAGAGTTCAATCAAAATGAGTTTGTAATGTGATATATTGCAGCCAGGGCAACTGCTGTAATAGAAAAGAAGTTATTAATAGGAATTGGAAGTTCTGTTACCACTGGGGATTTCAAGGTCACTTCAGCAATGAAGAAGTGCAGTTTGGTTCAAAGTGGGTTAAACATATAGACGCCTTTTATGTGATATTAAAACTATAACCCCTGTTGAGGACAATATTTGTTATTGTTTCCAAAAAGATTATGCTAGTTTCTTCTACTTTTTTTTAGGGAGGGGAGGAGATTGACTGAAATAATGTTGCTTCAAAAAAATAAAGATTTTTATTCTGTTTCAGGTCTTCATCAAAACGGATGACATGGAACTGGCGGGCGAACTTATTCAGTCCCTTGCTCAATTTCTGACTTTGGAAGATTTGTCAGTAACAGCTCATTTTCCTCAAGAAACCGAAAACCTTACTAATCTTCTGACAAAAGTACAGTTTTTGAATTTTCAGATTGTTTAGTTTGAAAATGAATCAAGAATATGCATATAATAATATTTTAATGTATTAACACAAGACACTCCCGAGTATCCGGTTCACAATTATCCGGCTTAGTTTTCTTTTGTTTTAATTTAATGAGGAAGGCAAGGCGTTCCATTGGAAGTGGACGTCGGTTACGATCCTCCTGGATGTCTTGTGCAAAATACAAGTTGTGGCTGGAAAAGAAAATCTTTCTGCTCTTTGTTCATTGCTTCGTTAGTACGTAACATAATTCTGTTATAACTGCATACTACACGCAATATTCATAAATTGTTCTTGGCATATTCTTAATGCATTTTTCAAGCGTATTATAAAGAAGATCACAAAATGGGGGATAAATGAAAAAGGTTGTGTATTACATTTAAGTATGGCATTACAGAATTTATGTTAATATGTGAACATTTTATACCCTTTAACTTATTTTTTCACTTATAAATTTTTTAATCTTGCAGAGCATGCAGTGCAGTATATAAATATACATAAACTCCCAGTACAGAGCCTTCTATTTTACCTCGATATGTTATCGTCAAATGCTTCTATGATTCACTAGGCAGTATTCGCATATTACGTGACTTGAGGTAAATGAAGGGCTTAGTACTCAATAAACAGTGAGAAAAGAAAGTATAGTAACAGTAAATTTTGGTATTGGTGGGCAAAGAAATTTAATTCATAGAATTCCGATCTTTCCAGATTTTTTGTTATCTTTTCTGCCCTTCCACTACATTAGGTCGGATACTCAGGAGTATATTGTAATAATTTTTGTTTTAAATTTTTGCTACTATTCTTTTTTTTTTTTACTGTCGGTTTTTTATACAGTGAAAAAAATCACTTAAAATGCAGTGATAATTTTGTATTTTTCTTAAGAAATGCGCAAAGTTTATCAAAATAATATAAAATTTTGAAAACAAATTCTGTGCATAAAAATATATCATACACTCTTATCCTCTAAATTTTATTTCTGAAATTTCCTTTCACGTTTATGATACCAGTGATTATACAGTTTTTGTTCAAATATAAAATGATAAAGGTTACGTAAAAATTTTCATTGAAAAATGTATAGGTATAAGAATTTCATATATGAAATTATATTAATCTCATCATTTGCGACAAACAAAAAACAGTCTTAATTTTAAAATTTTCAAAAGAAATCTTATCAATATCCAGTAATTTTAAAGAAGGTTAATTAATTATTTTGTGAGCATTCTTTGAATATATGAAAAAAATAGTAATTGTTGTTTATAAATTTCTTTAATTAAATTTAGGAGGAAAGAAAAAATGTAGGTGCTGTAATATATTTGTATATTTATATGCAAATTGAATAAAAAATAAAATATAAAGTAAAAGAAAACTCATTAAAAAATTATGATTTACCATTTATTATGTTATTTCTCTTTTATACAGGAAAGCATTCGATTGACTTTTGAATAAACAAGGAAATTGAAATTAATTAAATACTAATACACAAAAATAAATAAATAAAAATAAAATGAAAAACACATGCACATAAAAATTACTAATATGAAGAAATGCAATATTGCTTCTACATTATTATAAAACTAGCTAAGAGAAGTTTAATGGCTCAGATTCTTCGACCGTCTTCTAGTCAAAATGAGATTATCAATTGCTGCAGACGATTTTTAATAACTGCCTGTAGCACATTTTTTCCCACAAGTCATAATTATTTATTTTGTGAATACATAACACTTTGTTCTATTCTCAATGGAAGTCTACGCTTTTCTCAGTTACAATATTATTGATTTTCAACTTTGAAAAAGAAGCAGGTAAAAAGACTAGAGGTTTTGACGGTAGAAAATTTTAATTAGATTAATATAATTTAGAATTCTTTTAAAACGAATAAAAACATTACCAAAAATATTTTGAAAAATAAAAAGAAATATAAAAAATAAATATATTTAGAATATCTATAAATTTCCTCATTTCAAAGTCTATTAAATTCATCTATTCATTTTTTTAAATTTTAGAAAGTTAATAATTAAAGAAGAAATTGTTTCGAAATAAAATTAGCTCAACTAAAACGATAAAATGTCGAATTTTAAGATTAAACAAAGTTTTTTAATAAAGTTAGAAGATAAATATCATAAAGCAATAAATAATATTGTTACGACAAATATCATAATATAAATTTTAATCCACAGAATTTTAGATGAAAAGCGTATTTTTAATTATTCTAATAGATTAATAACTGTTAAATCCATCAGAAATCTTAAAAGTATTTCAAATTAGAATTTTTAATTTTAATTTCCTCTAAATTACTATTTGTTTGTATATTTCTTCGGAACATCTACAAAAATGAATCAACGTGATCAGGCAAGTGGAAGGCTTTCACTTGCAACGTAATTAGGCAAGTGGAAGGCTTTCACTTGCAACGTAATTAGGCAAGTGGAAGTTAGTTTTTATCACAACTGTTTCAGAACTATTTATATTATCAGGAAATTAACTTATTTCAAAAATAAAAAGGCTTTTGTTTAATTGTTATGCATTATAAGAGGAATAGTGTATAATCTCGGAGCTTTTATTATTTTTTGAAGTAATTGCCAAATGTAAGTAGTACTCCTGAGCAATTCTTTGATAAAAAGCATGCATCTAATTAGTAATTGAAGAACATGTCATAACTACAAAGTGCAGTATACATTTCTTGCTAATCATCCCATAAAAAATACTTTAATTGTTCTAGGTAAATGAATACCAATCTGTCCGCCAGCAGCTATCTGCCGACATGGCTGATAATTCAGGTCTTATCAGAAATCTTGTTGTCCGTGCTGAGGATGCTCGCCTTATGAGAGACTAGTAAGTTATATAATTTTTTTAATTTAATATTAGTCGCTTTTGGCGACTAATTTGTTCGCAGGGAATATTGGTTTCCTTAGCTGTTAAAATGATCAATATGAAATTTATTTATTAAAAGTTTCATCTTGTTTTTTCATAGGATTGAAATATATAAATTTTTAAAAGTATGTATTCATAGATATTGTATATAGTCCAAGTATATATCCAAGATTCCTAATCGGTCATTTTTATTAAACTACGAAATTCAAAACGCAGTATACTGAGTCACAGCATGTGGAATTAGGATAGGGTTGAGGTTTACCTTTGAAAATTTCTGTAACTTTGGGGGCCGTGAGGATTCAGCTGCCTCCTCCTCAATGCATAAAAATATCTGACTAAGTTTACGAGAAAGCTGAGGAGAGAATGAGATTTTTTGATTTTTTTCAACATCAGACAGTTAAAAATTAGTCTTTTAATTTATAAGATTTCGTTAGAAAAAATTATCACCTGAATGAATCTTCAAGAGATCTTCCGCAATTCAAACCTCAAGGTTTTTTTTTCTTCCCTTATGCAAAATCAAACATTTTTCTATCCATTTCAATTTAATCTTTGTATAAGTAGTTTAAAGCAACAAATTTGGACAAAAGTTTTTACAAATGAATTAGCAAAGTGCCTAATCGAAGATTAATTTCTAAAATGATGGTTTCAGTATATCGCGAATAAAAAAAGCACTCATCAGAAATTTAAAAGTAATTTAAAACAAAATAGTAAAAGAAAGATATTGTAAATACTATCAAAATAATAAAAGCAGTTTTTGTACAATACTGAATAGCAGTTTTTTTAAAAATTATAAAGCATTACATTTGTTTTGGCATTATAAAAGAGTTTAATGTACCAATGGCGAATGACAATTAATTAAGAGTGTAGAATGATGTTCCAAAATCATTTAAAACAATTTTTGATTTTAGATGAAATAATTTCGACTGTATATCCTTTAAAGTTAAATGAAAGCGAAAAATAACTTTCAAAATACGGCAAAAAATCTTGAGGTCTAGAGTCCTCTAAAAGCCCTAAAGCATTTGCTTATTTTATAATCTGGCTTTGAAGAAAATACAAATGTTCTGTTATATATAAACAGATTTATTTATATGAATTTACTATGCCGATGCAAACAGCTTATTTACATTTTCACATTATATTGATTTATTAAACTAATAGTAATATCGTTGTGGATTATAACGATCATTTTCACAAATAATTCGTGAATGAGGATTCCCAATGTGAGAAAATACTCCTGATGAAAATACAAGTGCACAATTATATATATAAACCTATTTGTATATGTTAGTTTACTATGTTGATACAAATAACCTATTTACGTATTCAATTTATGTTAACTTACTAAGTTGATGGTGATTTCAATTTGGATTATAATGACCATTTTCACAAAAATGTCTAAACTGTTAAGTGAACAATCTGGATTAATTTGAAAGATTTTATAAAGTAAGAAAATAAAATCCATGTTTGAATGCTTTGATGATGATCATCACTCTGCTGAAACTGATTTTTTCTAGTTTGCCTCTTTAAAAAAATTCTATAAGAAAGTTTTTTTTTCTTAATATCTCTTTCTGCTTGTTGGAACTTTTCAGTGCTCTGATGAGAAGATGGCACCAAGACCTGCATGCTTTGAACGGTGAACTCATAAACAATTACAAGATACGATCCAACAATCACGAAGAACTCATGACTTGCTTGAAGCAAGTCAATCAAATTATCCAAAGAGCTGGAAGACTTAGAGGTAAGCAGACAGTCTAAAATATAGTGGAAATGTTTTGGGTTTTGATTTCGATCAAATAAGGAGAAACAATGTAATAAATTAATAATTTCAGGATTTATTACACATTCGCACCTTAGACTCAACAGAAATGCTTTATTCATGCCAAAGATTTATATTATTTTAAACTATGGTTTGTCAATACCAGGCAAAGCATTTACGGCCTTCGAATTTGATACAGAAGGGGGATTGGAATTTTATTAAAGAATGTGTGAGAAAGTTTTGCTCATCCCACTGATTTAAAATTTAGTTACCATTAAGTAACATCATATATTTATAGAAAATACATTTAAAATGCTAATACACACTTTTTTAATAGCAAATTTTATTCTAGATAAAAAAAATTCTGTAATATTTCTAACGCATGTTGAACTTGTAGAATGGTTCTGAATTACAAAGATAATAAATGTATTTTTGTACATCAATTTGGGAAAAATATTAAAATACCACCAGTATATAAATGTTAAAATTTAGAAAATACTTATTTTTATTTACATTTAATTAGACTTTTATTAAAAAATGTGCGAGAAAGTTTCGCTCCTCCCACTGATTTAAAATTGACTTACCGTTAAGTAACATTATATATTTGTAGAAAGTACATTTAAAACGCAAATAGAAAATAAAAATGCTAATACAAATTTTTCAAATTGTTAATTTTTTCTAGATTAAATTAAAGTTCTGTAATATTTCTAACCTATGTTGGACTTGTAAAAGGGTTCTGAATTACAAAGTTAGTAAATGTACTTGTGTACATCAGTTCGGTAAAAGATATTAAAATATCACCAACCAATAAAAATGTTAAGATTAAGAAAATTTTATTTACATTTAAAATATCTGTTATGAAGGTCCGGAAAGTTGTGAGGATTTCATTCTTCTATTCAAATAAATAAAACAATCTATCCTTACAACAGATTAGTCAAGAAAAGTGTCTTGTCATTGTAATCAAAATAATTTGAGATCCGAATTCCGACTGAAGTATTATTATTACAATGACGAAGTTAAAATTCCTAATTTTGAGGCAATAACTCTAACAATTCAAGTATCGACGAGTATCGTTACATCAAAATAAATAATCATGACTGAGATCATAAAGAATTTAAAAATATATGATACATTTTAACAAAATTTCTCTTTGATACCAAACCTATTGCAAACGCTCAAATGAAATTTTCTAATAGCGGTTCCAATGTATTGGTAAAATGCTGGTACATTAATTTTGTACTAGCATTTCATCGATTGTTGCACTTCGATGTTTCCTCTCAGGCACCATTCAAGGCAGTGTGCATCATTTCATCGTTACTAGCCACCTTTGGCGACCAGCTGGTTCGCCATGAGTAATGCGTCCTAAAATTTTCAATTAAATCACATATTCATTAGTCTTGAAGTAATTCCGGGCATTGATTGGCCTGAAATTAATATTTTCTTTAAGATGATGGACGGAAAGTTCTAAAAGAACACGTTTTCTTAATAATATTCTTTAATTTTATAAATCAGTCAGTTTTAATGATTGATTTAGAAGACTGATTGATGTAGCAACTTTTATTTAAAATATTAATAAAAATATTTTGTGAAATATGGCTCACAGAGCAAAGTATGAAGAAATCTAAAACTCATTAT
>JAPMOQ010031357.1:44887-120352 GCA_026543055.1 Argiope trifasciata
TTAAATAAATAAATTTATTGATTTTCTACTAGTTACAATATAGATTTTTGCTATGAGTAGTTTATAATATAAAAGCAACAAAACACAAGAATTGTACTCTAATGATCAATACTGTAAAAAAACAGTATAAAAAACAAATATACATTCATAAATAATCTTTTAACACACATAAATACTTCTTGTTGAAGCATTCTAATTAGTGAGATTCATAAATAATATATCCTTAACATAATTAATTATATTTGTTTAATATTGTTAAATGTGCAGTTACTGAATAAATTTACATTTGAGAAAAATTAACACGGATAAAATGAAATATATACAAGTCAATACTTTAAAAATATCAAACATATAAATTTTAAATATCATATAATAGCAATGACACTATACACATTAATTATTAATTAAAAACTTGTAAAATTAATGGATTCTTTAATTCCTAAGAATGTTGAGCATACTTGATAATTACATTTCACATGATAATCAGGTGGTTAAATCAAAATAATATTAAAATATAAAATTGTTTCATTAATGCAGAATATGGTAACTCACCAAACTGTATAAATTGGATGACAATAAATTAATCTAACTTTGAGAGCAATTACAGTCAAAGGAGTTATAAATTTCTTATAATAGGCCAATTATCTAGATTTTTGTAACATGGAATGATAGTAAAATGGGAGAAAAAAGCATCACAAAATAAAAATAAGATTTGGATATTTTTTTCATTGAAACTTTTAAAATAAAATTCTTTTATCGTTAAAAAAATAAAAATTCAGTTATTTATTTTCATATAATTTCCATCAAAGATAATTAAAAATCTAAAGCATTATTGTAGTACCATATTCTGATATTAATAAATAGACTCGCAATACATGAATGCGTACACTTAATTCATAAAGCATAACATCCAGTTCACATCTATACTAATTACTAAAACATGCAAGAGTAATTTCGAGCCACAATCAATAATTAAAACTAGAACTTCTACGACAATTTCACCATTTTCACACAACAGCGTGAAGATACACAGTACACAAATGCTTCTCAACAAACACTAAAATTCAGAGTATTTCAAAGGAATATATATTGAATATGTATTCCACAAGATATATATGTATAAAGCATTTTGATGGAAAAGAACTTACATTTTATTCAGACAACATTTTCAAGCAAAAAGAATCATTTATATAATTATAAATTGATTATAGGCAGTGAATTATCCAATCCACTCTTTCTCTGAAATATTTTGTGTTTAATAATAAAGAAAAGTCATATTTAATTGTGGTACAAACAAACACATAAATGGTTTAAATCTTCCTGACATAGTATTTAGCTCTAAATATCACAGTTACAACTTTTTTTAAAGCAATTAGTATAACATGTATGAAGAATATGCTTTTTCAATTAAATTTATTAAATGAATACAATTCATTTGACTTTAATCATGCTGATAATTATTTATAAAAACTGCTCACAAATTAAGTAAACATCTATATATATCTTCATATAAAAGACAATTATATTCATTTAACAATATAAATCTTTTTACTTGGACATTTTTTATTAAAGCATTTTATTATGAATTTTTGGAGTATCCCTCCCACCCCAATAGCTCGATGACCTTTACAAAAGAATATATGGCATTTGCATATAATATTCCTCAATTAGTCCATTAATGTTAATTTTGAGGCTTTTTACATCTTGAATGAATGCTGCATAAAAATAGTCTATTTTTGAGTTAACAACTTTACATCCGAAGAAAAAAAATTTGCAAAGCCACAACATTTTTAACTTTAAGAATTATCCCCCATACAATTTCATATAGCAACTCTAATATCTTTGCATTTGCTTAATTTCAACTAATTGTTATTAATGAAGGAAAATTTGGCCTTGTCATTAGAAATTTAGATATAAAATTGTCAAGAAAGTATGCAAGTTAGCATAAGTCTTAAAAGATACACGAAATCTACTAAACAACTTTTAATTCTTATAACTTATGAATTCACATAAAATTTTCAAGAGAATTTATATTTTTCATTATATTTAGTTCAATTAGGTGACCTCAAAGTTTCAAATATTTTAGATAAAATAAAGCTACCTAAGGGACACAATTTGATATAATATCAGACTTTCTTATAGATATATAATTTCTGCCAGGTGATGTTAATATATTTCCAAAATACCCTGTATTAATAAAGTTCTTTAATAAGTGTTATACTATGGAGATTTCACTTCAAATAAAAACACATGTTCTATTGAATGATCTTAATCACAAAGATAATTTATTAAATATATGATTATCATACTTTATTATTATATTTAACACACTCTTTCATAATTACACGGTTTATAAATTAATCCTCTAATCCCATGATTTTCATAAAATAATGTGTTTATCCTTTATTATTACAGATTTAAATTATATTATTTCAGTGGGTATAACATAATAATAGTTAGCTTGGATTATATAATTCAGATTGTTTGCAGATGTTGCATCTAAATTGTTGTTTAAAACAATAGAATCAGAGAGTTAATTACAATCATGAACCAACTAATTAACAGAACCTTGCATTACATGACTTACCTATAAACTGAAATGAAGTAATACATAAATTTTATAACTTAATGAAAACAAGTATATGAGATACATAAACATTTATAGTTTTTTTTCTGAATGAAAATCACAATGTATTCTAAGACTGATTTTATTATTTATTTAAAAATATTAATAAATCAAGCTAAAATCTTAAGTTTAAAATTTATTTTAAAATATTAATTACACTTAAGTTTTAATGCACACCTATTTATTAATGATAAAAGTGCAATGTTGTTGACATTTAAGGAAATCTATAAAGAACTTCTAAATTTTTGCCTTTTTTACAGCAAAGAAATAAAAACACCACTTAACAATTTGATTAAGAACATTAACGATTTTTTACTTTTTTTAATTTTAAATCATTATTCTATTTCAGAGTGAAAATATTAGCAACTTTTGCTTCAAATTGATAATTTTAAATATCATTTATTGGGGTTTGAAGCAATTCATAGATTAAACTGATAAGAATACATTACTTGAAAAAACATTTAGATCGATTATTACTGTATGATAACAAATAATCAAGATAGTAAAATGTTTCTATTTTTTATTTATAATAAATCATCATAAAAATAAATTCTTCAGCCATAAGGTTTTTATCAAGTATTTACAGTTTGATCATTACAGTGTGCTTATTTAAGTAGCAAATTTTTAGTTAGAATTAAACATTTGAAAAATATGATTTTTAATTGTTAGGTTCTAGTTTCATTTTAAAACTATAGGATAGAAAAATTTAAATACTGCTTTGTAAATAAGATGTTACTGAAAGAGATAAATTATGCAGATAAAATAAATTTGCATTGAAAACACAAATAAAAAATAAAATATATTCATAATTTTAAAAAATTATAGAAGTAAAAATCCTCAAGCTAAATGCAAAGACAAAAGCTAAATTGTACTGTCAAACTAAAAAGTTTGCTAAGTTCACTACCAAATCTAAATAAACTAAAAGCGAAAGATAAAATTAAAAAAAAAACAAGAACAAAAGTTCTTGGATACAAGGAACCTAAAAAATCTCATACATTTATAAGAAAAATGTATTTTTAAAATAAAGCTATTTTATTGCAGAGTGAACAACAAATGTGTTACAACGCATCTTTGGTTTCTTGCATACTACTTAATAAAGATAATGCAATTATACTTAATTTCATAAAACAAAACACAAATTTTAAGACACAGTCCATTATTAAAAGAAATAATTAGATCTAAATGAATACTATTTGTTGCATGAATTAAAACTAATATTAAATGACAGAAATGTTTAAGACTTCTAGAAAAAATAATTTTACAAGAAAATAAATAAACAATGAATGGATCTGAAAATTTGTAAAAGAACAGGAAAATTACTTATATGTTGCATATAATTGTAGAATACCAGATTAATGATATTTTAATCTTGGTATTGCATTCATAAGTAAATTTACATAATTCTTACAAAATTTATAATCTCAAGCATTTATTAATCAATCATTATATAGCTACATGCATAAAACTCTTAAATAGAGCACATAAAATAAATCACAGTTAGTTTAGGAAATAATAAAAATTGCACAACATAATTACACAAAATGAATACTAAAAATATTCTTTACTTTTTAAAGACAACAACAGACACACTATTTACAAGAAATGGTTAAAAAATTCATTAAACACAATTATATAGATTATAGGGAAAAGGCTAGCATCATTTCTTACTTATTGAAATTTGACACACAAATATTCGAAAGTTTTGTTTAATTTTTATAATGAAAGTCATAAAAAATTGCAGAATATGGGCAGAAATGACAATTCTTTGTTCTACAAATAACAATTGCCTTTAAATAGTAAAGTCAAAATATCAGCTTTTAATTCATTACATTTATAACAACACTAACACTTGTGATTGCAATAGACATCCCAGATATTTCAGTTTAAATTCAGCTCTGCTGAAAAGGACCTTACAATATTTACTCCCCCCCCCATAATCCTATTTTTCATATTAAAATTTGTTGAAATTTTAAAATAGAATTGATTTAAAAAAATTATTCAGAAGAATTTGAATGAAAATGCTGCAAGTCAGAATGATTTTTGTAATCATTTTAACTAAGAGCTGTTAAAAAAATAATGAAGCTGATATAAAAGTTACTTTAACATCCCATTTTTTTATAACTTACAGTTAAAGAAACCCCACCATGAAATGATGTTATTCATCCTTAAAAGTACATGTTTCCTTTAAATAAAATATGATAATTCATAAAGCAAACATATCCCTTATTTAAGCTCTAATTATCTGCATGGAAGCCACATTTTAAACCCATCACAATTCTGCTGCAGTTAAAATTATTCCTTCATTAAAAATATTCCTCTGATCATTCAGATACACATGTCACTTGAGTAAAATAGGAAAGTATGATCACCTAAAAAGGTTACAGAGATCATCATAGTTAAAAATGTCTACAAGCCCATAAAATCCAACTGCATTGTAACTGCAGCAACTTCATTTATCGAAAATTGCCTACTATGAGAATGACTTCAGTTAAGGAACTGAGGTTAGGAAAAAAGATCTCAATGAATAATTAATTAGTGAGAATGCTTTGCAAATTTTTTGCTTCTTGAAGTCCTGAATAGAGTTGCTTCACTCGATCGTCTATTGTTTCCTCTTGACTAGATGCAAAAGCACTTAAGTTTTCAAAATTGAAATGTTCCTGATATCGGGCCATTACAAATAAAATGGCTACACCAAGTATTATGCCAATGTTCTGAATAAAAAACACTTTCAGTTGTCTTTTTATCCCTTTCTGACGAGCTTCTTCTAAAACTTCACCAAGCTCACCCATCTGAAAAAAACATTTTTTTCCTAATTAAACATTTTATTTTTAAGATGTTCTAATTTTAATGTAAAAAAATATATTCATTTAAAAATAATTCAAGGTAGATGTCAATAAGTTTAAATTTTACAAATTGTGCAATTCTTAGAGAATAAATAATCTCTTACACCTGGTAAGAAAAAATTCTAAATTAAAAATTTTACTCCAATTCCTAACTGAATTTCGGGAAAACTAAGACCTTACAAACCATTTGCTTAAGTTTCTTATGCAATAATAGTGGGAAAATGCTGCACTGAGAGAATGCAATAGAATTAGCTGAATATAACACAATGGCAAAGTAATAATTAAAGATTTGGAGCAACAGATAATATGAGGTTTATTTTCTTCTCACAAACTTAATGTTTTTTTTAACCAGCTGAATAATTTTCTAACTTTAAAAAAAAAGGAACTTTACATTTAAATAGAATGAAAATTTTAACAGTAAATGTCTAATTGATGTATGCTATGATATGTTATTTTTTTATTCCTATTTAATATTTTTATATTTTAAAAAATTGCGTTTAAAATTACTTGATGTTGTTTAATCTTGGTTATTCATTGATGCATGCAAGCATAATCTCCTTAGTTTAATTAGATATAAATTTAAATTCTATTTAGATAAATAGTAATTTGGTTTGAAAAGTGAAAATATAAATTAACAGCATTCAATGTCTAAATATTTCTAATATGATCAATATATATTTTTCTCTTCACTCCGAGGTTTCCTAAGATTAAGGCCTTGTTTTAATATTAGCTACAGCCTTACACAAAAGCCCTTTTGGAATGAACTTAATTTCAAACTGAGAGTAAGAAATACAAGAAGGTGCACATCTTAAAATTTCAGCTTACAACATACAATATGAATATCAATATTATACTAACAGATGTTAAGCTCACCATTAACAATTATGTACAGTTAAAACAACCAGTTATAAATTTTGATGTTGTGTTTTATTTTATAGGATACAAATCAAATAAGAGAAGCTGAAATTATACACAAAATCAAAGGATATAAAAATGTGTATATCTTTAATATCCATACACTAAAATGAAAATCTTTTTTTTATATATATAAATGTTTTTAATTTGAGTATTTCAATCTAGTGCAAATGCTATGGTTGGATTACATGAATCAAATTACTGATATAATAACATTTTAAAGTAGCAAAGAGACACTTTTTTCTATGCAGTAATTTATGTCTAGCGATGTTAAGTTTGAAAAATTGTTAGTATCTTTATTTACTTTAAGATAAATTCTTGTAATATCAGATGAAAATTCTATATTTTAATCTTTCAAGTTAATGCAAATTCATTAAAACCCAGAGATGAAAAATACAGAAAAAATTTGACTAATTTAATCATAAAAAAAACTTAAATGTTCTAAAGTTAAGTTAGATCTACATACTATTTTTTCCTATCGTAATTTAATATTACTCCTCATTTATGATACAGGAAAAATTCCAGGCAAGTTGGAAAATGTTCATATAAAGATGCTGTGTTCATATGATTTTGTTCAAGTCTTTCAATCATTTAAATTTACCATTGCCTTTTTTAAAGCTTATTCTTGATAAAAGCTTTAAAGCTTAT
This sequence comes from Argiope trifasciata, assembly GCA_026543055.1. Taxonomy (NCBI): domain Eukaryota; kingdom Metazoa; phylum Arthropoda; class Arachnida; order Araneae; family Araneidae; genus Argiope; species Argiope trifasciata. Next base: position 51,920 of record JAPMOQ010031357.1, read on the forward strand.
GCCTAAAATAATCTTTGATGTTTCTAAAAATCTTTCAAACTCTACCAAGAAATATCAACAATAAAGCATCCTTCAAGATATTAAAAAAATATTCATCATTTACATAAGAAACTTACCATATCTACAAGAGCTATGTACAAAAACATTCCAGCTGCTAATGCGAAAATATACGGAGCTCCTTCCGCTAAGTCACCAAGAATTATTCCGAAAACAAGTCCCAAATAGCATGTGATTGCAGACAGGAAATTGTAAAGTAATGCTTGGCGCATTGTCATTCCAGCACCCAAAAGAACAGCAAAATCCCCTGTAACAATCAAAATTATAAAGATAAAACATTTATCTGGTGTTTGTACAGTCAGTGACAATACATATTGATAAAACAAACTTAAAATAGATAGAAGTGCATAAGTGTTCTATATTAGTAATATCTAAAACCAAATTCTACACTAACATACCAAAATTTTCCAAAACATGAGGATGGCATTCCATGTGTCGGGAGGATGTAAGTTTATTGTTTAGCAGGATGTAATTGTACTGAATTGAAAACATGTGTTCTCATTGACAACTAATGAACACATAATTATTAACAAAAATGGAAATTGTAAAAACCCTATTTGGAACAGTATTTCCATTTTGAATTTATGAAAACAAGTAAAGATTTAAAAAAAAAAAAATCAAATATAAATTTTATATAACATAAAATAACAACTATTGACAACTTGACAGGTTTATAAATTTTCCTAAGCCAAACAGATAATTGAATTGTTTTCAAGAAATAAATCACCTTTTAAATATTAGACAATCATATTTTTCTTTTTGTAATTTTTATCGGTAATACATAAACTTATCTATACTGCCATACTATCAAATATTGTAAAAATATAAATAAAATTAAATGAAAATAAGCAAATCACAAGTAGTGATGTAAAATCCAAACTGTATATTGCATAAAACATTATTAGAAGCCTTCTAATCTATATTTACATTATTTTCTAAATATCTTCTGAAGATATCGGAAGCACTTCAAATTAAAAATGATATATCTTTTCATTTTCTCATACATACAGTACAGAGCAATATATACATGTGTGCGAGTGTGTGTGTATTTAAAAAAAGAATTCAAAGTCTCAAAAAATATGAGCTAGAGATTATGCAAATTTCTACATTTATAACTTCCAGTTTAAAAACATTTTTGATATTATATCATTTGAATGCAATAACTCGCAAACATTTCAAGTCAAATGAATGAAATCTGAAACTGGGAATTTAGACAAAATTTGTAGATTTCTATTAAAATTTGAATGCAAGCCATTAAGAGGATATCTGCTAATCTATAAGAAAACTCAATCACTTCAAAATATAGTTAGATGGGAAAAAAATTTAGCACATTGGTTGCATCAAAAATATAGATTCGTATCAAATTTTTTACCAAATTTGTCAAAGGGGTTTACCGTTTGTACACTTGCATGAATGTAAACACAATAACTTGTAAAAGCAAGTGAATTAAGTCAGTAAAAATTCAGAATGTGATCTTAAATGAATAACTCAAACTGTAATTCTGTATCAAATTTTGGTCACAAACAGTCAAAAAATAAATAAAAAGGCATCTGAACATTTAAACACATTAGCACGATAGATTTAGTTAAAATGCTAGATTCCTGTTTAAAGAAAATTATTTCATGAATATAGTTTCCAATGCCATGTAAGGCATTGTTAATTGAGGTTAAAGTGTTTCCAATTTTATGGGGAAGAAAGGAAATAAGATCTTTATTAGAATGTGGGAAACTTTTGGAGAAAACCAGTCCTATTTACATATAGAATACAATTATAATAAATGGACAAAGAATTTTTATAACATTTAAACACATCTTTATCTCAAGTGAACATCATTTTTTATTATAACAAATATTTTACTATAAAGATGAATAAAGGGAAAAAAATAAAGTGCAAATGAAAATATAAAGAAAAAATAAATTTTTAAATCAATAAAAACTGAATCAATTAAAAGTTACAATACCATATTATAACCATAAATCTACCATGTAAATATGTTTATGCAATTTTATAATAAGTTTTAACATCTATAAAGTAGCCTCATACAAAAATGATATTAAAATTAAAATTAATTTGTTTTAAACTTTTACCTAATTCATGAGGAAATTCTTCACAGATGACAGCAACAGATATGCTGACACCAGCAAGAATGCTCTCTGAGAAGGCAGCTCCAATGGATAATCCATCAATGAAATTATGCAGTCCATCTCCAAATATAATCATCCATGCCACAGTAGCAATGGTTGATTTACCTTTCTCAAAATGGATTGTGTGTTCATGATGATGAGTGTGATGAGAATTAGCAATCTGTATTAAAATAAAAACCAATTTAACAATCCCTCAAATATATTTAACAAATCATACTTTAGAATATCAGTTTAATAAATGGTTTCAATTAATTTAAGAACAGACATGCACATAAAAAATAATTAGATTACACATTATGATAAAATTGCATAAAAACAATGAGTCATTAATTGACAAGAAAAAAAAAATTTGTATGCAAAGTTCTACTGATTAAGAAAAGAAGACAGATCTCAACTCAGGGATAACCATTAGTCCCATCAGTAACTACCAAGAAACAATGTATATTTAAGGGATCAAAAAATTCCATATATTTTATATAAATAAAAATGCATTCAAGTTCAATTAAAAAATATTAATTTTGTATTAAAAATAAGCAATTTAAAAACATTTTAAAAGCACCTTTAGGAGCAGGTTGAAAGAGTTAACATTAAGTTTTGACGCTAGAGCTATGAATTACGAAATTTGACAAGTTAGGTAAGAAACTATCCAATTTTATATAAAAATAAATTACCACATCTTCAGTAACTGATAAATATTGCCACAAACCTTCAAACAAAATTAAATACTTTTTCTACAATTTTTTTTTAAAGAAAAATTTAAAATTTTATAACTTTACAAGCTTTTCTTAATACAACTGACTGAAGAATAGCCCTATTAAAACATCTGCCAACATTATGCCATTTCATTAGTGTATTAACTACTCGAGAAAAAAGAAGCTTAAGAAAATAAGAGAGCAAATCAAATTCTTCCAACTATTTCATTTTTTCACTAATAACTTTACATAATACATTAGATTTTGTTAGTAAATAAAAATCTGGCTCATTCAGCTTATTAAGCAAGTGCATTAGCTTTATTTTCAATTTCATTGTTCTTTCTTTTAAAAGGTTTTTCTTCGCACAGAAAGAATCAAGAAACTAATTTGTAGCCCTTTCTTTATGTTGGTGGCCTTTAAAAAACAAGCAATATTTTGAATGAGATGATGTTGTTGATAATCTTAATTCTTTAGCATTGTTTACAGCTTTGCTTTATATTTGAAATAATTCAATTACACAGTGTATTCTCTTTTAAAAGTCCACAGTGAATTTAATATATATATATTTCTGGCATACCATAAAAAAAATTACAGGCACTTTTGTACAAAAATGATTCTTAATAAAAACAGTAATATAATTCATATAAATAAAATACAAAAACATAATGAACAAATGCTCTATAAAAAATAATGGTATACAGAAAAGATGTTTTATGACTTAAAAATCAATTGTTATTTCCAGGAATATATGAAATTATCTATAGGAATATATGAAATAATTTTAAAAAAATTTTTTCCCTACTTATACAAGCAAAACATTTTAGTCAATAAACAAAGTGACTGTGTAATGAATACATACCAAATTTCATATTTTTCATAAACTTGATACAATAAAGTTTGAAGACATTTAATTAACAATTCATAGTTATATGATATTGATAGCTATTTTATTACAATATGAAGTATGAAATCTACATCACAGAATTTGTTAACCAATTGGTGAATAAAAAAGATATATAGAACAGATTATTACAAAATAAGTTTTGAAAGACAACATAAGCACAAAAAACAATAAAAAGCAAGGTAATTTACCTCAGCTTCAACCGGATATGATTTTACAATCATGTGCTCAGTTGTGGCATCATTGATCTTGTAGTTGTTTTGATTGTTAAAACTTTCTGCAGTGAGTATCGGCAAAGAACCATTGGTATAGTTGCCATTTTCATTTTTTTCATCTTTCACAGATGTAACAATAACGGTATGATTAGTCTCAGGTAAAGCTTTCAGAAATTCATTAGAGTTTTCTTTGATTTCATAACCAGATTTCTTTAATTTTCTTTCCTGAAAAAAAAAAAAATACATAAATGTTTTTCATAATATTGGCAAAAGAGATTATAAATTAATTATTTAAAAAAATAATTGCAACGATATTAAATGCAAATTTTTAAAAATAGGTAATGTATTTGAAATATACAATATTTTAAAAAAATTAAGCAGACATATACAGTAAAATTTTAATTTATATTCCTAAAAATATTATAATGTAAAATATACTTGACAAACTCAAGCACTTAAATTTATGAAGTCCTATTTATCTTTTCAACAGATTTATCAAAACAGTATATAAAAATCAAGTTACAGCATAAAAACATCAATATATTGTTCACCCTTCCTATCATTTTAAATCAATGATAGAGTTGAAAAATACCCCTCCCCGCCAAAAACAATTAAGCCCTCTAACTTGGGGCATATCCAACAAGTACAACAAATACCAAATCCTCAAAATTTTCCCATCTTTTTCATTTCAATTTTTAAAAAATATTTTTCAATTCATTTGAATTTTTTTTTCTCTGATTTACTACTAAACTCTCAAAAATACATTTCTATATTAATCATAGCAGCCAGAAATGAAATAACAATTATTTTCATAACCAACAAGTTTTATAAGGACACATGATTAATTTTACTATCCATGGAATAACTGTTGAATTTTTATAAACATACTAAAATAAAAGGTCTCTATAGCAAACTTGAAATCTAAAATTTTTCCAAACTATTATTTTACAAGTCATACTGAAAAGCAAAATATTTATATGAGCTTTTTCAATTTTAAGCAAAAGATGCATTATACACTACATGGCATTTATTTTTGGTCATATTTAAACAAATAGCATTCATTATAATATCAAATAAAATTTAATGTTTCAAAAGAATAAAGTGTATTAAAATTACCTTCTTCACATCAATAATAATTTTCATGAACCTTTCACTGAGATAAAATAAATAAATTCCACCAAAAATTAACAATGATCTCCATAAATAATTATGCTCTTCATCTTGTCCAACAAGCTTGAAAGTCTGAAAATGAAGATCGATTTTTAATTATAAATCAAATACAAATTCTATAAAGACATATTAAAATTAAAATGTTATTAAAATCTAATGGAACTTCATAAATACCTACATTGATGAAACACTGTAAATGTGTTAACTCTTAATATAATTTAAATCTTATTATTTCTTATTTTTATCTTAAAATAGTCCATATTATTTCAATTTGAAACGTATTTCCTGATCCAAACTCCACATTTTTTATTGATTAATTCTAAAACTTTGTGAAAAAACTAGTCTCACTGATTATCCCTACATATAAATAATGACCTACCCTGAAAAAATAAAGTGAGGTTTAATCTAAAATTGTCAGCCTGATACCCAGAAAAATTATGAGAAAGAGAAAGACACACACACAATTATTTTACTGTGCAATTAAGTATTAGTTAAACTAACACTGACTGCTACAAATACATTTTTTGCAAATCAGGGAGATTAAAATAAACTTAAGACATCTATTTTATCCAAATTTAAAGACCAAAACAACAATTGTTTATATTGATATAATAATTATAAATCCACAACCATACGACACAGTCTATCAGAAATGCATGATAGTTTACATTACAGTAATAAAGAATCTAATCACATTATTAAAAATGGAAATATTTGGTTAATCAAAATTCCAATTTTCAGATTCTTATTCTAACTGCACTTTTTTATTGTCATGATGTATATAGATATTAAACAGACACCTTCTTTAGCTCTCTGGAATGCAGAAAAATCAAACCAATAAATATTCTATGAAACAATTTGAATTTCATAACAATACTAGAAATTTAATAAAATTTTCATTTTTGTAATATTTTTTAAGTTGTCAGAAATTTTGTAATATTTTTTAAAATTGTCCCAATACCAAAATTCAATTTAATTTTTCCATTCCTATTTAAAGTTTTAAAAAATTGCTCCATGAGCATTTTCTTATGTTATGTGTTAAATTTGATAACTATAGGTCTAACAATCTGACCTATGAAGCACATACACAGACACACACAGTATTAGCATAAATAACATGCATTACATACAAACAAATAATGATTAACAGTAGTATAACCTCAATAATCAATATTTCTCTATAAATTTCTTTTGATATCAATCTATTATTTCAATGTTTTCATAAGCATTAACACATTTCTAAAATTACAAAAAATAAAAGTAAGATTACAATTATAAATGCAAAATAAGTCATGAATTGATATTTTCTTATATATTTTAAATTGAAAGCAAATGTGCAAAAATAAGAAAAAGATAAATAGAAATTGCAAAAATGTTATAAAGAAACTCAAAGAAAATAATACTATTAAGCAAATATCTTGCATAAAATGTATTGATTATCAATTCAATTATTACAGAACAAAATTAAAAATATGCACCTATTAAGATGTGCCAAAATATAAAATTCCTTTCTGTCAAGTTCTATTATATACTATTAAAAGAATATCCCCATATAATAATTTTGAAATAATAAAGGGATCACATTACAATTAATAATAAGTCATAAGAAATGCTGAATTTATAAATAACTAGCCGCCTTTGGCGACCAGCTGGTTCGCCATGAGTAAAGCGTTCTAAAATTTTCAATTAAATCACATATTCATTAGCCTTGAAGTAATTACGGGCATTGATTGACCTGAAATTAATAATTTCTTTAAGATGATGGACGGAAAGTTCTAAAAGTACACCTTTCCCTAATAATATTCTTTAGTTTTATAAATGTCAGTTTTCCCCATCGGTTATGCTTCCAAAATATTAAAAAAAAAATTTCAATGATGTTGCCAAAATATTAAATATGTTTTTTTAAAGAAAGCGAGAAAGGGAAAAAAAGTATTAAATTAATGATACAGATACTGCAAACGATTACATAAATATGCATTAAGTCGGGATTTCAATGCATATCCTGTCTAAATTCAATCAGGTTTACCGTAAATAAAGAAGATTTATTGAGTTAATGATATAGATATTGCAAACGATTGTAGAAACCTTTGCTTTGCATTTATTTTTTAAAGAAAATATCACATTTTATATTTCTTTTATTTTATCCAGTCACGTGCTGAAAGTTGCATTTCTGTAGATTTATTTTGCGATGATATTTTTTTTATTTGAGCTTCCGGCATTCTTTTATTTTATCCAGTCACGTGCTAAAAAAACATGGTTAAAATATTTCTTTAAAAATTCGTTAAAAATAGAAGCTTGAGTTTTACATTAAAACACTAATACTATTAGAAGGCTAATTTTTTAATCTTTAAATTGATGTAAAAATCATGTTTATGCGATCATATTTTCCAAAGTTATAGCAGAAAAACGTCGAAATTTCGCTTAAATTTTAATTAATTCGAATTCTCATTAAAAATTCGAAAAAAGGGCTCCGAGGTGCACATTCCGGACCTCCAAGGTATACATGTACCAAATTTGGTAGCTGTAGGACCAACGGTCTGGCCTGTAGAGCGCCAACACACACACACACACACATTGAGCTTTATTATAAGTATAGATTAAGTAATCAAACTTTGGATAATTACTAGTAATGAATGAATATTTCAAAAAAGTGAAAAGGAATATAAAACTATTTACCTGAGGAATGAGATGAAACAAGGAACTACCAACTAAACTGCCAACAGCCAATCCTTCAAATAACATCAGGACAACTTGGTAAACATTCTTACTTAGAAGTGGCAGAATAATGACTCCAACTAATGAGCAACAACTTATGATTGTGACAAAAAGAAGACCATAGCCCCAAACTGAAAATTAAAAACATTCAATAATGCAAATTTTAACAGTAAAGAATGCAAGTGATAGCAAAATTATTTACTTAATAAAATGTTAATATAATTGTTACAGATATCAAAGAATAAAATTTATTAAAATTTTAGGCTTTACATAACTATGAAAAGTATTCTAATACAAATGAAATGCTTGTAATTATAGCAATAAAAATGATACAGATAATATCATTAGTATTTTTTAAATAGAAATATATATACTTCTAAATATAAAACAATATTAATTTAATATACTTTTATCGTAAATTGTGACCAAAAGTTATATATCTTTAGAATCCTTACTCGTACTACATAAGAATTAGATTTGATTAAACTATACTAAATAGTCTTAAATAAATTCAAGTTTGCAAAAACAAGTCTTGCTACATTATTCAGATGTCTATATTTTAGAAATAAAAAACTATAAAAGATTTTCCAGTGTCACGTGCATGCATACTGCAGCAACAACAAGATAACTTTCATTTACCTGCTTATCATTAAAATTATTAGCCAGATTAACAGTGCTAATAACTCAACTCGGAATCAGTGTGACTTTAAGAATATTGATCCATTTCCATAATGATCATTTATTCATAATTTTGAAATTTAACTTATAGTATTTTTTAGAGAAATCCATCTTCCTTTTTTCTTTTTGAAAATATAATTTAAAACTTTTAACAATATAATTGCCTATGCTCTTTTTGTTCTTACCTTTATTATATTGGTACTTTCTTCTATTATTATTTAACCCTTTTACTCATGTTTCTTCTTAAATTTAAATCATTTTGTTTCTTAAACCTAGATATTTGTAATTTATGATAACAAGTCAAACTACCAATTATGTCTTATAATACAAATAAATCCAATATTCCAAAGTAAAGATGCAAAATAAATAAAAAAATAAAAAAAAAACCACAGACTAAAGCTTTTCAAATAAAATAATAAATTTAAAAAAATGGGAAAATATTATGCTGTATCGTTATAAAAAATAACAAATTGCTTAAAATATTACCACCAGCTTTTCAATGAAAAACATAATGATACAGTTACTTAATTATAATTATCAAAATAATTAGCTTTTAATTATTTTGAAATAAAATTTAATTTTCAAATTGACAAACTGATACATCCTGACACTTATTTTTAGTAGTCATATACTTTTTAAATACAAGTGATGGTACACTATAATGTATTTTAATTCAAATTGTCAATAGCAAATACTTTTATAGATTACCTGCCAAACTGGAAGGTCTTAAATTAGTATTCTGTTCAGAAACCGGTGCAGAACAAGCACTATTATGGAGTTGAAGTAACAGCAATGGGCATAATCTTGCAAGAGCTTCGCTTACAGTTTTTGTTGATTGTGGGACTAACTCCAACATGTCACTTGCAGACATACACTAAAAGAAAAATAAAATAGATTTATACAAACAGAAACAAAAATACAAACTATACACAAGATTTTACTCTTGTAAAATTTTCATAAAATATACTAGAAAACCTACCAACTCAAAGAAATAAAACATTTCTAATTCTTAAAATTACTGTTATAAGGCACGAAGAAAAATTACTAATTAAAAAGGTCATAATAATTCATAATTTCATAGAATTAAACTTCAGTATTTTTAAAGTGAGAGAAAATTTTGGAGCAATTAAAAAATAAAGGTAAATATTAAAATCTATAATGATAAGAATCCATAAAAAAATGTTCAAAAATTTCTATCATACATATTTTAAAAATTAAAGTCCTTTCTAATTTTTTAATACATAAGTAAAAATCAATTATAAAAAAATAGGATTTGCAGAATAATGCACAATTAAAGTACATCTTGATTGATTTCCAGAAGAAAAAATTTGAAAAAGTATTTCAACATATAAATAAATTTATAAATTGCAGTATATTTATAAAATAAACTAATCAGCATTTCAGATATTAACCTTAAAAACAGGCATAAACAGAGAATAAACAGTAAAAATTCTACCAAATGTAAATATTTCCTAAAATCAGAATTCTCTTGTACATATTAAAAATAATTATCTTTTCAAACATTTTAGAAATCACCTACATAACAAGACCAATATTTCTTTTTTTAAAACAAAACAAGTAAAAAAAAGCAATAATTATTGTAAATATTTATAAAAATTATAAAAAAGCTAAAATTTTACCAGTTTCATAGAAAAATACTAATATTTAAATAAAATTAGATTGTTATAACTTATCTATACAGCTGCATTGCTCAATGTTTTGTCAATAAAATCACAAATTAAAAAAATAGATTTATAGTTGACAAGACTTGTGTGAAAATGTAATTCCTCACCGGTTTTTGGTCAAAGGACAAAATAGTCAAGAATCCAAAAAGGAGAAAGTTTTTCTTTATTACTTTTTTATATAAAACTTAATCAGCCAAAAATAAAATTTGCCCTCTCTACCTATCTGCAATTCTGGCATAAGAAAGTTGAAAGCATAGCAACTAGAGCGGGGACACATATTCTACACACAAAAATATGAAATTGATACAAAGCAATACTGATAAATTCCCATATCTAATTATGTTATAATCATTAAAAATAATTTTTATAATGATATCTTAATATATCATTTGAAATGTCTCCCAAATAAAACTTGGAATGTTTTTAATTTAACTCAACTTGCATTCATTCCCAATATCTCTAAAACAAAAATCTAAACAGAATTTGCAAAAAAAGATAAAATAGAGGCTCAGAAACAACGAGAAGGGCAAATATATATTCAAGATATTAATAAAAATAATTTCAAAGATAGTTCACTATTTAGTAAATACAATCTCAGTATTTTTCTGAAAAGTCTTAACATAAGCTGTTCCATCATTAAATTGAAACTCAAATACAAAATATTAATTTTATTTGTATTTAAAATTGATAAAAGCTAATTTTATAAAACATATTTCATTAAATTAACAGTACATTTAAAATTAATACATTTTAATTTTTAAGACACCCCCCCTTCCATTTTATATAGATCAATGATTTATTTCTAGGCTTTATATTTCATTTATATCCTGGCTTTAAAAATGTAAAACAAATCCCTTTTGTGCATGTGTGCAATATTTGTGGCCTAAAAAGGAATAAGAAAGGCAAAAGAAGTTTTGATATCCAAGGCAACATTTAAAAAAGGTGAGAGGCAGCAGGGACAATATTTTTAATATATTTCACATTCTCTATTGACAATGAGGGCTAAAAAAAAACTTAGAATATGCCCATGCGGTATTTATTATTGCTATTATATGGTAAGTGATATTTTTATTTTCTTTACATAGCTACAGATACAGATGCAATACAAATCAACCTTCCTCAAAAAGCAAAACTAAAATGCTATTCATTTTAAGCGAACATTCTGATAGGTACTTCTTTTTGAAAACTGCTTCAGATGGGAAGTATAAGACTGTATTTATAATATTATTCATTGATATATAAATTATTTTCAATATAACTTAATAGATATTTGAACATTAATGAAGATAATAGCAAAAAAGATTTCTTACCTTAAGTAAATGCCCATCATTGCACAAATTTTTTGGTAACAAAGGAAATTGTGACAAAGATGAACAGTTCAAATTTGGTAAAGCATATGTCAGATTTTGATTATGCAGGTCTTCAAACAACAGAGAAAAGCTTTCAGAGATATTATTTGCATTGGAATAAGCAGATGTTGGATGATGCCGCAAAAGAGCTATCTGCGACAGAGATTCCAAAATATCTAAGCTATCAATGAACTGCTGCTCAGCATTGGAAAAATAAAATGGGAGAATGAAGAATGCAATGAGAAATGTTGCTCGCAAATGAATAGCCATGATTTTGAACCCTGCAGAAAATTAAATTAGGCAGGGAATTAGCAGCCTAATTGTTGATTGTCTGTCAAATCAGTATCTGAAATGCAAGAATATTATAATCAATATAAAAAAGTAATAACTTACATAATCACAATTTTATTAGAATAGCAAAAAATGTATGTTTCTTCCAATCGTAATTCAATACTACACACATTATAACCTCTTAAAGATAACTTTTTCTGAATCATTATCAAGTGCTGCCACTAGTATGAAATCAAAATATAATTATACTATAGGTTTAACTAAAAATTAAGTTCAGAAAATATTTTCATAGCAAAATATTCACGAAGTTTTTTTAAATATAAATATCTAGCATACCCAGTAAAATAGATACAAAAATTCTATCTTCATACATATAAAAATTTAAATAAAAAATGTACAGTAAACAATGCCCATAAAAGAAAACTTCAGACAGATTTTCATTCAGGTTTCAATAAATGAAAATAATTTCCTTACTATATTTTTATGAAATAAAATATCAGAAATTTGTATAATATGAATATTGTTTGATTTTAAATAATGAAATCGTAATTTAAACTCTTTTAAAAGCCAACAGATTTTTAAAATTTCATATTTTATAACAACTAGGAAATACAATAGCTTTGAAGCAATAAAAACTTTGTGTGTATACATTGTGGATTTTAATCTATTTCTAATTATTAATTGTTTCAATATTTTATAATTCTTGTATATATAAAAGAATACAATATATAACATACATAAGAGAATAAAAATACTCCTTATAGTAAATGTTATTTATTTTTGTCAATGTTTCAAAAAGAAAATACAATTACCAATACCTTTCAATTTTCATCAAAGCCATGAATATTTTTAGATATTGTTTTATTTGAAGTTACTTTCAATTAATTTAAATTAAATGGTTACTCTGTAATTGTAAAGATATTTGATTATAAAATTTAATGGTTAAAAAATTATAAAAATAAAAGTTGAATGTAACAGTTTGCAGTATTGAAATACATTTTTAATGATATAAAGCATATTACTCAGTAAAGAAGCCATGTTTTAAAAACATCAAAATGATGATTAAGAAACTTCTGAATTCATAATCTCTTCAGGAATAATTTTATCAAACTTTTATTCACATAAAACATATGTATTTATCCAAATGTAATTAGTTATAGCAATTAATAAGTTACTATGAATCATTGATTAGGGAATTAAAATAATGAAAAATGTTTTTAATTAGTTGGGACTAATTGTTTACTCTAAGCTGTAGAATTTGCTGAAGATAAACAAACAATTATAAATTTATTATAGCAAAAAAAAAAAAAAAAGTAAATGAATGTTGTATGTAAATGCATTTTCACTAACAAATAAATCGAAATAAATGAGTGTATTCATTTTTGTTCTACAATATGTAATAACAAGCTTTCACTTAATAAAAGAAATAAGAAATTATAAGAATTAAAATCATTTTTTTCCACTTTTAATTCTTGCTGAAACCTTTCTTATAAAAAATTTCCCTCACTTTGATTTTTTTTTCCGATCAAGAGATTATATTAATTCTCGAAATATATCCAAATTGATTTTTCTCAGCAAATGAAATATAAACCCCATAAAAGCTTTATTTTATAAAAATATTCTTAAAAGGTACAACAATTTTTTGTGCAGTATGCAGTAATAGAAAAGACCTACTAGTAACCACGGATGATATTTCATACAGAAATTTTTATTGCGTCAATGTTTTTAAAGATACTTTACTTCAAAATCATAACCCACAACAATTCGAAATTCATATCAAGCAATCATCTACCTGATAAAAATATTATACAATAAAATCAGATTTTTTTAAATATCGATACGAAAAAATGAGATGACCAACATTCCATTAAACATTTACTAGCAGTAGAGGCATACTGAATCATTGCAAAAGTTTTGCTATAAGAGGTAAATTTAAGCAGCTAAAAATAAATGTCATACACTTACAGCATGGAATGTTGAGTATAGAATGAACAGTTTGAAATCCAAATTTTGAATGAATTCACTCGTGTGTCATTTTAGAATTATAAATCGAGCGCGTTACGCCGAACGGGCAGCGACGAAAGAACGAGGGTCCGCAAATCAAACGCCATTGCCGGTTCGACAGTGCCCAATAAAAACATTGCCTTCACAAGGTTAATGTTCCGCAAAAAAAATCAGCCCGCAGTTTCGGTCACGTGATGCTCTATACGATAAGCGATAGGAAAGAGACTAAATACAATTCAGTCCTTTTAAACTGATCCCCACGCTCTCTGGCTGGTGTAATATTTCTGGGATGGAAAAGACCGCAAAGAGATTTGAAAGTCTTGTTTGAAATAGTCGGGAGTTTATCATCGTACTTTGCAATTTTCTTTGACTTTAACCTCTTATAAACGGAAGGAAAAATGTTGCACATAAATGGGAAGAGTGCGAACGATTGGTTTTTCATTTCTTTTGATTTAATTGAATTTTATAAAATCGACACACCACTAATAAAGAGAGGATACTAAGTATTTTGAAGCATTCGCATAAAGAGTTTTTTTTTTTTTTTTTTTTTTTTGAAATGTAAACCAAAATTCAATCATATTCATTCTATAGTAGTTGGTATAATATTAATTAGGAATATTTTGAAAAAGTTGTTAATTTTATTTGCAAAAGAAAAATATATATTTTTTAAAAATGAATGGAAAGGAATATTCTCTTAAACATTCAATCAGAAATATCTAAATTATTAGGTTTATTTTCTAAATTATTATTATTATTAGGTTATCTAAATTATTATTCATTTAGTCACAGTTTGATGAATATTCAATAGCGATAATTTTCATAGTAAAATGATTTTACTATTTTGAAAAGTATCTTGTATATGTTACTTGCATTATTTATTTAAAAAATTAAATGATGAATATTTTCTTAAATTTTATTACCTTACAAGAATAAACATTTTGTCCATCATTTTTTAAGACGATATTTTTCTCCTGCGCATTTTAATAATCTTTTTCTTTAATTGATTTTTTAAAGAGATTTCATCAGAATTCTTTGATATAAGGAGTAGATTTTGCAAATAGGTTATTTAAAAACATTAGTCAGATTGAAATATGAAGAAGAGAGTGAGATTTTGCCTTGAATCTTGCAAACGAATTTTTTTCACCAAAATGCGAAACTCATTTAGATTATATCAAATATAAAAATTCGATTAAATTTATCGGCGTTGGAATTAAAGTATTATTAATATTTTTTAATATTCTTCATTCACAATTTAATTTTTTAATATTCTTCCTTCACACTTCATTCTTCATTCTTCTGATTCACAATATATAAAAAAATAGTTGTGTTGCATACTTTCAGCAAATACGGGAATCAGGTATATATTTTTGATAATATTATTTTGATATATATATATTTTGATAATATATATTTTGATTATAAATATTTGACATCTTTTTTTACGGACATAATGAAACCAAAAATTGACACAGAGCTTCAATTTTGACTAAAGCTCTAAACAACCAAATTTAATTTAATTTAATTAATTATTACCTTTACATGCATGCAGAAGTACAAATTGATAAACGGTCAATCCTTTGATAGTTTAAACTTAAAAATTTGATATTAATCTACATTTTAGATGTTAAATCTATGTAACAAATTTTATTCACACAGTTCTTTATATTTTATAGTTGACATATTCACTTGTACGACTTAGACAACCGGATATATATATTTCTCTCTGGCTACCGTGGTAAATTATAACTTGTTTAAGTATGAAATTTCTTTCAAAATTTGATAGAAATCTTCAAATTAGATTTAAAGACCAAAATTCATTTAGTTGTATAAAAACGTTTTTGAGTTTTTGAATTATGAGACAAACATAATTTCATAAATGTGGAAATTCGTCAAAATTTGGAGCTTAAATTCTTTGAGAGTTACAGTATTTTCTATTTACATGCTTTGGATACGAGACAGTAAAAAAAAAAAGTACATTTATTAAGTGTTAAAAGAAGATCATTATTCAAAATTTATTAGTTTATCAGAAGTCATATCATGAGTTCCAATACAGGGTTATTTCAAGATAAAATTCAATTTTTTTTTCTTTTTTAAAAAAAAGATAATATGAATGAAAGAAGAACTACGTATACATGAAACCACAGAACTTCAAATCCTCATAAGGTGAGTATTACAGTATTTGTCACACCTTAATATTCTGAATTGAGTTAAATTTTTACGGAATGATTAATGGTCAGGAAAACCCAGCGGGAAAATCAAAACGATAGAAAGATAGATGTTAAGTAAAACGTTTTACGATAATACTCTGAAAACATACCGATGATCAAACTGACAATCAAAAATACACGATAAAATGTTTAAAAGCTTTTCAAACATTTATCGCTATCTGATCTTTTGTATTTCTTAAGTGCAGATGCAATTATTTTTTGTTTACAAGTCCGAGAATATTTATTGGCCTTAAAGATTGAATCCGCAAATTTGATAAAGGAAACATTGCTATCTGAAGAAGGTTTCTTTTCCCTTCACTTAATCATATGGCAACCTTGAAGCATCAAAGAAGTGTAAAAATTCAAAGTCAAATTCAAGGATTTGACACTGAAAAATTTAAAAAAATATATTTTGATAAAAATAAATACTGAAATAAAAGTTGAACTTGGAAAAGTTTTTCTGTTCTAACTTTTTCCTTTTTTACTTATTGAGATAATTTTAATTGCCAGTTGATTAACTTTAATTCAGTTACATTAACATCTAAATTTAAAGTGATAATAAGGCTATTTTCGGTGGAATTTCGTAAATTTGAACCTTAGTTAGAAGACAAGGCCGACGCCTGAACTGACACCTCTACTCCATACTCCTAAATAACACCAGTGGGTTTCGAGGATTTAAAGCATGCCAGGGCTTCCTATATAACTTTTAATGTTGCTTTACAACGGGACATTAATAAAATTAAACCTAATCTTACATATCTGCTCTTCAATGAAATCCTGTCCAGCTAAAGTTGAGATCTTACCAGCAAGCTACCTTTACCGAAATGTCAGATGGAAATACGAAGGAATGGTCTCTAATTCAAATATGAAAATTCAGTTCAAAATAGGAAATTCTACATATAATTTATGCATATGTTTTAATTTATGAATATTCATTTACACAAAATAGATTCATTATTCATATAGAAAAATTAATTCATGAGATATCTTAATCTTGTCTTATTATATACTAGCCACATTTGGAGACAAGTTGACCCGTCAGAAGTAATGAGTTCTAAAATTTTCAATTAAATATTTATGTGCCTTGCTCTCTTTATAACTTCTAAGCCAAATATATTTTAATCGAAGCTTCAATAGTCACGTAACTCGTATTATTATAGAAGCCTTGCGATTAATTATTCATTGCACTATATATCTCCCTGATTTGCAATCAGCTGTCACGGAATTATGTGGAAAATATCACATTTTATAATTGTTCCATAACATTACGCTTCTTTTTATACACGTGCTGAACATCATACTTTCTTCGGTTCGATTTCAATAAGAGTTAATTTAATTATTCAGTTTAAGTTTTTATTATAATGACGGCAATCACTGGTACATTCTTAAGGTGCTCTTGCAGGTTAAATTCGACTTTCATTTTGTAGAAATTAACTGTTGGAAAATATGAAAAAAATATTCATTAAAAATAGGACTGAATTTATAGGTTAAAATATAGTTATCTATGAAAAAAGAGTCCTTTTTAAGAGGATTTAAAATAGTTTTATGCTGTAATATTTTCGGACGTTATAGTTGAAAAATTCCAAATGTTAGGGTTATTTTGAATTAATTCAAGTTTAAAAAAAATCCGTCTAGGTATACTTTTTCATCCTCCAAAATAAATATGTACATACCAAGTGCGGCATCTCTAGATCATATGGTCTGGTGTCTAGAGCACTAACGCAACATTCGTTCATATACGCAAACATATATTCATTTGATTATCAGTCTTGGAGTAAGGATTGGCTTGAAATTAATATATATTTTTAAGGTGGTGGACGAAAAGATCTAAAAGAGCACTTTTTAATAATAATCCCTTTTTTTATAAATCAGTCAGTTTTATTGATTGATTCAGAAGATTGATTGATGTAAAAACTTTTGCTTAAAGCATTAGTAAAAATATTTTGTTAAATATGACTAACAGAGCAAAGTATGAATGCATCTAAAAGTTATTTATCAATGTATTTTTTGACTCAAATTACATAAAATGTAATTATTTGCTTCATTTAGACCAAGTTAACAGTACTAAACAATATGTATGCCTATTACTCATGATTTACAAATTAGCTATTTGGCCGAATATGAATGCGTATCCTGTATAAATTCAATTATGTTTACCTCAGACAAAAAGCTGATTTATTGAATGATATAGATATTGCAAACGGTCATAGAAACCTTTGCTTTGCATTTATTTTTTTAGTAAACATAACATTTATTTAATTTCATCGAATCATGTGCTGAAAGTTACATTTTTTTTCTGATTAATTTACAATTATAGCTAATTTATTTTTTAATTTGAGCTTCTGTCGATATGATGGTAATATTTTAATAAAAGCTATTTTTTCCGTTGCTCATTTATCATTTTTCATTTGTTGTAAAATTTTATTGTTTTGTTCGAATTATATTATTGTAAAATATGGTTAAAATATTTCTTTAAAAATAGAAGCTTAAGTTATATTTTAAGACACTGGTACCATTTAAAAGCTAATTTTTTTAAATATTTAACTTGATGTAAAAATCATGTTTGAGCGAAAATATTTTTGGAAGTTTTGGTGGAAAAACGTCGAAATTTCGTTTCATTTTTAATTAATTCAAATTCTAAATAAAAATTCGAAAAAAGGGCTCCTAGATGAAGATTCCCTACCTCCAAGGTATACATGTGCCACATTTGGTAGTTGTAGGTCTAACGGTCTGGCCTGTAGAGCACCAACACACTCATTGATCTTTGTTATAAGTATAGATATAGATTATCATAAGCTGTTTCTATGATGTTGCATCATTTTAACAAATACTAAACTAAAAGGAGTGGTCACCCTGAAACTGGCTTGCATATTTTTCTTATAAATATGTTATCTCCTTCTTTATAAAATTGTAGGCCTTGGGTAAGGACGTGAATATCATAAGTGCAGATATATTTTTGTATAAAGTCCTACAAATGAGAGTTTTGTGTTTCGAAACATAAAAACAAACAAACAAACAAATATTTTCAACACCTTTTCCCCACCAGTTTTGCTTCGAATTCCACGCAGAGTTTCAATTTTAATAATAACAGCATAGAACAAATTCCCATTTTTTAAGTCATTGCATTTTTTGAGTAATCATATTTACACGTATGTAAAAACACAAATCAATATTCAATTATCTCCTTGACGAATTTGGTTTGAAATTAGATATGAATTTTTGCTTCAGATGTTAAATTTGTGAAGTAAATTTTATCCATATTGCTCTTTGCGATTATCATGATTACTTGAGATGTAGTCTAGTCGCCTGCAATAAGTATTCATAGTCTGATAGACAGGACTTATGAGAACTGATTTCTATTTGATAAAAATTTATAATTCCAGAGTTGTTGTAATTTATGGCTCATTACAAGCTCGCAGACAGTTAGCTGTCTGCGATTTAAGCGGAACTGAGCGTCTCCCATTTTCCCAACTACGGCCAAGAATATGATTTAGCTATTTCATGCCTCACTTTCACAGCCTCTTTTCACATGGGAGCATATTCACAAACCCCACAGAAAACTCCATAGCATACAGAAGAAGATCAACCATGCCCGAACCGGGACTCGAACCAGGGGCGATAATTCACGGCTACCCCAATGTCAGGACGTCCATATAAATTGACTATAAAGGTCACATACCGAATTTTATTCGTCTAGCTATACGAATTTTTGAGTTAAATATTCACTGATAGATAGACAAAAACATATTCTGTATTTTCCAAACTTCCAAACGTGGAAAAATTCTGAAACATGAAAATGTATCAAAAGTTGGAATTCGATTTTTTTTCATGATTGCAGTATTTTCTTTTTTTGAATACTTCGTATAACATACAGTACTTTTGAGAAATAATAACAACTTGTTTTCGAACTGTCGATTATCAGCTTTTTGACTAAGATCAAAACTTATCGTTGTCTGAAGCTGACTGAGCATTCGTTTGTCCCCAAAATGTAATAACGCTCCTCTTATGAAATCCTTACCTCATAGTTTTAAAATTACATAAAATTCTAGATGAAATCCATTTTTGACAAATGTATCAGTCCATATGCTTGTAAAATGATAACTCGATCACGCTCAGTAAACTGATGAACTTTGCCATTTACACAAATGTCTTAAATAAATGAAATTTGGCATTTGCTTTCACGAATAGAATTGAAGATCGATATCAAATTTTATACAAAATCAAACTAAGGACTGATTATCCGTTGCTCCGTCTATTTATACACATGTGAAGTTAATGATCCGGAAACCAGCAAATTTGAAAGTAGTAATTTAGTATAGATCTTTGTACCAAAACATTTAAAAACGAGCCTAATTTCGGAAGAAAAAAAAAATCCGCCAGAGGTGGGTTGTTGGTTTGTTGATGTATGTAGGTAAGAAAAGAGATAAAGATTAAAAATTAAAGCTAGGGAAATAAAAAAATGAGGTTTTGATTCCAAAATTGTAGGTCTAAATCGAATTTTGAGTTTAATTAGCCAAAAGAAAGATGACCAAATTAGATATTCAATTTTCGTCATACCGTTACCAAATTATACACAAAAACCATAAAATTGTTTATTTATAGGACTAAGGATGTAGTGGAAGCTTTATAAATCAGATAGCAGCCTCAAGATTGAGGGATTTTTTAATGTAGCTATTGGGGATAAGCAAAGATTGAATTCGCAACATTTTGGTTTATTGCCAGATAACATACCACAAGATAAAAGGGATAACTTTGTCTTGTGTTTCTCAACCAACCATAATAAATAATAAAAAATGGCGATAAATAATTAGCCAGTAAATTAAAAAAAAGATGATAAATAATCAGTCATTAAAATAAATAAAAATTAAACTGATAAATAATCAGCCAGTAAAAATGGGTAAGGCACATTAGAATCAACATCCAATACATCACCACCAAACTGCAACAAAACATCATTCGTTTCACATACAACTCAATGGAAGGGGAGTATTTCAAGACAGATAACATCCTCAAGACTGCGTGGTAACTTTTGTCTTGTGGTCATGTTACCTGGCTATGAACCTTAAGATTGTGAGTTCGGTCCTAGCTATTTCCAATAGTACTAGACGAAGATCGAACACAACAGCTGATTCTTGAAATAGGATGCGCAATGGAACTTGTGGTGGAGCATTTAATATGTTTCTTATGAGCAAGAAGGACTCCATTAAAGAACAACTGATTGACTCTATAAAGAAAAGGTTTCATGCATATGATATATTAAGATTTAGAGTAAAAAAAAGAAGCTACCAGCAAGGAATGTCATGTACTGATTTAGTTTCTTGCTATTTCGTTCTTTCACTCTCCATCTTAAAAGGAGATTGGGGCAATAACTTTGGAACATCATAGGATGATAATGTTTTAGGCTTTAAATTCCGTTATTTTACTTTTAAAATTTACTTTTAAATACGCAGCAGCGATGACATACAGACACAGAAAATTACAATTTATGTCAATATGAATCTAAAAACTAAAAAAAACCGCAGGGTATTATTATAAAATATACTTAAGAATATTTTTTAAACATATTAAAATTAGGGGGAAAATGGTGGGCAAATAAACTTAGTATCACTGAAAAATTTATTATTTGAATTTTAAAATGGTTTAAGAAAGACCTTCGTGTGATAATATGTTCTTAAAATGATGGAAAAAAAACATTAAATTATATTTAAATAATTAAATTTAAATTTAAACATTTTAATTAAAAAATGTTAAGAATCTTTCTTAAAGAGAAGTCATTTTATAGGAAGTAACAAACTGTCCATCTTTGAAATGTTTTGAATTATTTTTGCACTAAGTTTGTTGTATAATTAACATATCCAACCCATAAACTTTATCACGTTAAAAACACTTTATTGTATGTATGAGAATTAAAATTTCATAAATAAAGGGCTGGAAACTTGGAAAGGCAATAAACTTATTGAAAAATATTTTTCTGACAAATGTACCTTTACAACCAGTGGAAGTGGTCACCTCGAAACTTTCTCGCATACTCTCTAATCAAACTGTAACCTAACTTTTCCACATAAAATTGTCTACCTTGGATTTAGCCGTCAACGAAGCGAGAGCTCGAATTTCTATTTTTTAGTAAGGTGCATGAGAGTGGCGTGATTTGTAATATAATAAAAAAATTGAATAAATATTTAGAACATATTTTCTTTAACGAATTGAAACCAAAACAATAGACACCACTATAATTGTAATCACAGTACTATGTCAAATTAATCTATTTATGCCAATATCATTTATTTAAATCACTGCGTTTTTCAGTTATCTCTTTTACATGCATGCGGAAGTATAAACCGACAGATGGTCAATCCTTCAATAAACTTGACTCAAAATCTACATTTTAGATGATAAATGTGACTAATAAATTTTATCATTATAAGTTACTGCGTAAAGTCATAAACGTCCCGAATGATAAGATTTTTTATTTCCACATGTTTGAGGTTGTGTGCTTCTACTGAAGTAAAAATAAATAAATAAATTGACAAGAAATAATTAATTTCGATCTTCGGCAATTTTGTTTTGAAAGGGGAATTGATCGCCCACATATCTATTAAAAAAGTTAATATATATTTACAATGCCTTTTTACGTTCTTATGTACTTGATATACTTGGCGATACCTAGACCTAATCAGGGGTCATGCGAGAAATTTGATGGGGCCACAGAAGAGCAAGGAACAAACTACACTTGATAACATTACACACCTGTAAACAATAGTTTAAAGTTAGTAATCGTAAAAATTCAAACTTGGTATTTTAACTAATCTCCATGTTTCAGACCTCCCTGAGTTCGAAAAACATATTTTTAGTAAATGGTGTGCCTGTCTGTGGCAAAAATAATACAAAAACGCTTTGAGCTCACTGCAAGTTGATCTTTTCTGTTGTTTGAATACAAGTTAACACAATGATAACAGATAACATCAGGCTGACAGACTTCCACTGAATATATTTCGCTCAAAGTTTAATTAAAATCTACAAAATTTGATGTTCAGACTATAAGCCAAATTTTACTTTCTAGTTTAATGCGTTTATGAGTTAATAAACGGAATATCTGGAACACGGAAATTTGTTAAAATTTTGACTTCAAATTTTGACAATTAGGATACATTATTTATTATTGAATACGAAGAAATAAAAGATTGGATGAGAAGTATAACATTTTAAGGTTAAGGTCTTCATTTCACGAGCACAAATTTTAGTTTGCATTAAATAACTTGAAAGGATCATTCAGTCATTGCTTATTTATCTTAGCAAACATTTTAAATGCATCGACATTAGACAGATACAAATACAATAACTGTCTATTTATGAAACATTAACACTTCAGAGTATTCGTATAAAGATACTTGTAATTAATAAACTCTCATAAGATTAGTATTTATTATATACTAGCCGCCTTTGGCGACCATCCGGTTCGCCAATTTTAATAGTCTTAAATATGGTCAGTTAAATACTTTATATAACGTCATTGTCAATTAAATACTTCATGTAACGTCTTTTAATAGTTACATCATCAAAATATTTTTAAGATTCAAATTTTACTAATCATATAATTCGCTCTTGCAGCTATAAAGGCCTTAAGTTCGTAATGTACTATATGTATCTCTAATTATCTGTCAGTTATCGCAAAATTTCAACTTTAATTTACAGTGGAAATGATTAAACTGTAAATTGATATAAAACATTATTTTACCGAAACCAGGCATTTTTTTTTTCAATATAAGTAAAAGAGAATCATTATATGTAGTACTGTATAATTTCAATAATTTTAATAATATTTCAAGAATTATTCAATGAAATTTTTATTTTAGTAATATTTCAAGAATTATTCAATGAAAATTACTTAGATTCGTCATAATATTCATATTTTAGTTTTATTTTTAAATGGATTTAAATGATGTGAATAATAATATTTTGTTTTATTTTGATCTATAAACATGATTAAAAATTATTAAGTGCAAATTTTATACATCCTTTAGTTCTAAGGAAACATATTCTACGAAATGTTTATGACACTTCAACTTTCAAATAAATAAATGTAGGTTTCTATCTTCTGCTATCAAATTTGATCGACTTAAGAAATTTTGAATAGAAATGTGTAGAACATTGCAATATTTTCATTCTTAGGCCAGTCAGTCTTGAGAAATCCTGAGTGTTGATTGAGGTATCATCTTTGGAATGGTCGATGAAGAGATTTAAAATTACTCGTTTTTATTGAGAAGTGATATTAAAATATTCATAAATCAGTCAGTTTTAGAATTTGAATAGGTTGTAGTTCATCTATTTTTATATAAAAGCTAAACATTCTTCATTTTTAAAATCATTCATAGGCTCATATTACATATTATGTAGTTATTTACTGCATTTAAACTCTTTTTATAGATGCATTTCTATTATTAAAGTTTTAGAAATTAGCCGTTGGACCTTGAATTGACAGAAATATGTATATTATTATATGTATATTAAATATATTTATTTGTATAAATATATAAATATATTATATATATTTATATGTATATTAAACCATGTTTGCCTCAAAGTAGAGCTCATTTATTTAATTAATAATGTTGTAAAAATCACATAATTTTTTCTTTACATTTTCTTTTTAGAAAAAAAGATTTCATATCTATCTAATTTCGTGCAGACGCGTGCTGAAAATTACATTTTTATATGTTTAATTTGCAATATTTTTTTTAATTTGAGTTTTTGTCAATCTGATGGCAACATATTGATGGAAGATAATATTTTCCCTTTCACTCGTAACGTGGTCGTGCAGATTAAACTGTATTGTTTTGTCCCAAATATATTGTTGAAAATATAGTTAAAATATTTCATAAAAAAGTCGTTAAAAATAGAAGCTTAAGTTATATGTTAAAACATTGATACCATTAGAGAGCTAATTTTTTAATCTTTAATTTGATGTAAAAATTATCTTTGTGCAATAATATTTTCAGAAATTATGGTGGAAAAACGTTGAAATTTAGCTTAATTTTTAATTAATTCAAATTCTAATTAAAAATTCGAAAAAGGGCTCCGAGATGCACATTCCCGACCTCCAAGGTACACATATACCAAATTTGGTAGCTGTAGGTCCAACGGTCTGTACAGCCTGTAGAGTGCCAACACACTCACTCGCACATTAAGCTTTATTATAAGTATAGATTATTAAATGACTGATTATAAAATTGCTAAATTTTTAATTCCATTACCGAACAACCTACGATAATCTCTATCAATAACAGCTGAAAATGTCCGAATATGTATCGGCACAATACAAGGCAGTCTATTTGACAGGAACTGAGAATTTCAAAACAAATATATTTTGAAGAGAGATAATATGCACATAGGAGCATTACTTTTTAAAACTTAAATGGATTACAAAATAATTTTTTTTTTGACGATTTCCACCATAACATCTAAAAATATGGTGAAAATTTATGATGGGGGGTTGGGGAAAGTTAGTCAAGAATAGAAAATTTTAAAAATTATCTCTTCAATTATACCAATTTAGTATAATAAATTATCAGGATTTTTTTCTTTTTAGTTTTGTAGAAATTGCAGGTGAAGATTAATTTTAAAACTGAAAAGTACTGAAATTTTTTTATGTTTAGTATATACCTAAGCAATACTGTTCTATTCAATAATATAATTGAATGTACAAAAATATGTTACAGTCCTTGAAACTTGAAGTTTTGCTTTCTTATTATAGCGCGCTAACTTTTCTATGAAATCAGCGAGCTAAGCAAAACTTCTCTTTAAAAAAAACAGCAAAAATTAAGAAACCTGACAGTTAATCACACACAAAAAAAACTGAAGTTTATTTTACTAATAAATTAGATACTTTATACGCATGCTTTGATTCAACAACTAATACTAATATAAAAATGAAATTAATGTAACAAATTCTATAAAATTATAAGCAGGAGGAAAAAATTATAATATTAACCTATTTTAAGAAATATTAATCTTGCGTTTTTTGTTATTATTTTAATAGACAAATCGACAAACAGACACAATTTAAAAAAAAGTCACAGGACTTTAAAATTTGGAAATTCGTCAAAAATTTAAGATAAGATATCTTGAGTCCTACAGTCTTTTCATATTGGATAGCCAATAAATAATTTCGAAAGACAATTGCAACTGAAACTAAAAAATGTACTAAAACAAAAGTTTCGACAATCGACAAATTAGTCGATTGTCGAAGGCATGTTTCGACAATCGACAAATTAGTCGATTGTCGAAGGCATGAACAGATGAATTTCCACACCAACAACAAAAAGTGTCTTTGACGGGGAAATATTGCAACAGAAAGAAAAAAATAGTTTCATAAGTGTCCAGTAGGTGCGGTTCTGGCGTTATTAGAAAAAACAACAACAAAGAACACGACAATGAATAATTACAATGAACGTTTGGAAAATAAAATGTGCAAAATTTCATTATTCGTATATTTGTGTATAAAATGTTCATAGGAATTATTTTCGAAATTTATTTCTCCACGCCTTTTAAAGTCTGCATGTAAGATTTAGTTTCATTATGCCCATCGATTTCAGCAGCAGATAATTCCAAACAGAAAATATTTTATGGCCAATTTATATTTCTTTTATACGAGAAAATAAAAGATTCAGTAGAGTTTTAAGTGCCAGCATCAATTTAGACTTTCCGGACCGCTTTGCAGTTTCATTCGTGAAAACCAATTAGGAAATCCCAATTAAGCCGAGGTGAAGTCCTTTAGCTCGATTTGGATTTCAATCATTTGATAACCCTCGAACGACGGGAAGTTTAAGAGGGAGCATTAACATCAATCCAGATTTGTTCATTTCTATGAATTCGTGAATTTCATTCAGTAAATTCAAAAATAAAATTTAAAAACTAGAAGGGAAAAAAATCTTTACGGTTGTATTATCCTGTATTTTTGTATCGTCGTTTTGTACTTTTTTTATGGAATAAAATGCCGTTAGCAATTGCCGAGCTTATTGGATTTCTTGTACTGTACACCTACTTTCGTACTACTGTATTATTATGCACGGAATCTTGGACTTTGATATCGATGATAATGTAACGTAATACATTTTATTTGTAAAGAACTTTCAATACATTTTCAAATTTATGAAAAATACTCTACATTTTTTAAAAAGTACAATAGTACAATGCAATTTGCATGTACGTTGTTTATTTATCGTTCTCCTTTTATATTACAGGATTTGCCTTATGAGATTCCAGCAACAATCTGTGTTTCTTTTGATAGAATATCTTCATATCAGAAATACCCGAATAGAAACATTTCCTATGCTCTTGGTTTAGAGAATTACTCTTCTTATGGGAAATATCAAGGTAAGATATATTTTTAAAGATCATTATTTACTTTTTTTACTGTCATATCTATTTTTAAAGACAAAAACAATATATCTTATAGGTAAAAATGTATAAAATATTCATTAACATGAAATAAATATTTTTTGCATTCGAACCACTGAGTTAAAGTATTAAGACATCATGGTGCCCATATTCTATTCTGAGAGGGAAGCTTACAATTAAAGTATAGTTTATAGGTGCTTCTAACGTGAACAGATGTTTCAATTTTGCAAAGTAAGCGTGAATTATTTATAAATGGACGAATTTGAGCAGGAAGCAAAATTGCGAGCAAAAATTGTCACGATTATTCACACATTTTCGGGATACTATATCCTGAATACTGAGGAATGGAAAAAATAATATATGTAAATCTTTCAAATGCCAATGGATTTTGCAAAGAGATCTGATACAACTAATACAAAATGATGTCGTTTCTGATTATTACTGGGATTTGATTTTTGAATTTCCAAACTATAAGAAACCAGTAGAAGAATCCTTTGACAGACAAAATGACTTAGGAGTAGAAGCACAAATTAAAGCAAAGTAAGTATCATATATATCATAAGTACACAAGTAATAAAATAAACGCACAGAACTCAAGTAGATAACATTTATTTTTTACTTATTGGATTTGTTAATTAGAGAGAAAATGCGATTTTTATAATCTAATTTTTGTTCCACATCTTGAATTTATAAAAAAGTGCAGTGAAAATTACAACACAGAGCGGAGTAAAAAAAATTTCCTACTCATTACGAGATATGCTAATCTTAAGTTAATCTTGATACAAAGCGGGGGTTATTTTATTGTGACAGTCAACAGATTTATCTTTTTGGGAATAAATATTAATTATGGGATCGTAAATATCTCATTCTATTTACATTTTTCATCTTGACTGTACCAAAAATCAACGGACGGAACTCTAAAAATTTTATTAGTTTATATTTTTGCTGATTCATTATTTTCTCATAGTTGTTAGTTTTGATTCGAGAACATTATGTAAAGAGATGATTCAACTGCAAAGAAACAAAGGATTGCCAGAAAAGTCAAATGGCACTTGAATCTATCTAGACAAGTAACTGCTAGTTATTTAATATTCGATTGCTTAGGAGAGCTTGACAGTGATTAAGAAATCAAGCGACAAGCCCATATTCCCTTCCTTTCCGTTTGGCCTGCAGTCTCTCCCAATTTCCTCGATGGTTAGGCTCATCTTGTACTCAAGATGTTTACAATATTTTAATGAAACCCATTAAAATATTTTGATAAGGAAAATTGTGAAGTATTTATTAATTTATTAATAAAATTTATATATCCTACTTTATATTGTCAATCCCAAGTGTCTGTCAGGGTCTATATGGAAAATTTAACGTCAGGTATTAGTGACTGACATAACCCAAATAGAAAATTAAGCACCGTGTTACAAAGTTTGTGATTAGAGTTTTAAAATATATTTTCATTGTCTCATATTGCTGACAGAAATGATGCTTGTATTAAATATCGTGAGTGTAATTTCTGCATTTTTCTTCCTTTTACTTATCTTTTTCTGCTTCCTATTGACAAATGGAATATCTTTTTACGATCTTTCGAAATTGATTAATTTAATGAATAAATTTGCAGTCTAATTTTTGATCCATATATTAACATTACTGAATTTGAATAAAAACCCATTCTAGTGCAAACTTCAAAATCCATAAGGAGATTTCCGGTACACTGCTACCGAAGTTATTTATCAAAGTCCGTTTGTTTGTAAATCGGAGATTTTTTTTTCTTTCGAAACACTGTTACCGAGATTATTTACCAAAGTCCATTCCTTCGAAAATCTGAGAATTCCAAGATGATTTCCGTATCAATGTTATTGAAGTTATTTTTAAATGATAAAGACGAGAAAGCCCTTGAATTATATAAAATAACATTTAATTAGTTTTGATCCTTCGCCAGTTTATACGATAAATATGTTGCCTTGCATTTATAAAAATATTTCATCAATAAATATTGTTTAAATTATTAATAGGAATCCACTTGGTATTGAATCTGTGGGTTCATTGACACTTGATTACTGCGCAAAGACTTTTAAAAGGAACATCAAAATATTTATAACATAAAAGGAAGAAAAGACAATATTAAGCATAAAATTCTGAAATTTATGTAACAGGAAAGCGAAATAATAACATTAAGCACACAAAAATATATTTAGTCACTTTCATTGAAATTTTTATGTTTATCAAAATGTTTTTGTTTAGTATTTTGCTTTTGCAACAATTTATCTCTTTTTAACAAAGTAATAGTTTTTTCTCCAAGTAATTTACTGACACTGTGCATTGTAAATTTATGAATATTCTTTTTGGCTCTTCTAGTTTTGCCAAATTATACAAAATTATTTTATTTTTTAAAATTCATTTGTAATTTCGAATATCTTGTCCTTATTGATTTCAAACGAAAAAAATCCCCTTTTCAATCATTTAAGCGATTCTTTCTCAAATGTTCATATATATTTTATTTTTATTTTGATAAACAAAAGGAAAATTATAGAACTTGAAAATTATAGAACAGCTGTATAATGTAGCAAAAATATTATAGATATTCGTGGAGAAAGGAATTACATAAATCACATTTGTCAAAAGCGCATAATCCAATTTTTCACGTGAACCATTGAAACTGGAAGGCCGAAATTATTTGAATAAAAATTTCTCAATTATTTTTCAAGCCAAATATATTTTAAATGAAAATTTCTTTGTAAATAGTGAGTACGCAGTAGATTAATGCTACTCTTTTAACTTAACAAACTAAGAAGAAAGATTGATGTATATTAAATTTTAGGAGTTTCTATGTACTTGAAAGTGTTATTTCAAAATATTCGCTTAAAAAGTTATATTACTTTGAAATAAGCGACAAAAAATTATTGTCCGTCAGTCAATCGATTAAAAAAATTCCAATCCGATTTATCAGAGCTTCCTCCTTCCCCAATTCCGGCCATTTTTTTCTTCATTTTTTTAAAAAATTAAGCAATGAAACGGATTTAATGCGTGAAAAAGGCAACATTTTCCAACAAAATAGTATTAATTTTAATTTTAAAAGCAGTAAAAGCAAGGGAGGAAAGATGAAAATTTGTTTTTTCTTAATTTCCAAGATGCTTGTGCTATCTGACAGTTTTCAATACAAAAAATGATTTCTATGATGAGACAAATATTTACCTCATTTGAATAATATCTCTATTTTCTATTGTAAGGGAATTATGTAAGAAATAAAAATTCCTATCCTTACCATTTCAACTTCTTGAGCTTAATGTCCCATGTACGAACTTGGACTTAATTTTTATTCTTCTTATACATATTTTTCGTCCATTTGCATCGGATTTTTTTAAGAAGGAACGTATTTGTGAAAAGGAGAATTAATGAACAAAAACATGAAGAAAATGTTTTGCAAACTTGTATGAGAAAAATTTCAATCGGTTGCATTCCATTTCCCAATTCATTTACTTCAAAAGCTTTTAAAATTTGTTCAGAACTTTTGAAATTCCTCTGAAATTTAATTCCCTTTACTTGCTCTTTAATATATTTAAATAATAAATAAACTATTAAAAGGCATATAGATTTTTTTAAATTTTTACCTGGCATTTGAAGCTTAACAACTGTGCATTCTAATTGCGAATGTTAGGGCTTATCTTTATTTTTAAAAGTATATATTATAAATATAATTTCACAAAAACTGTTTTCAATACTTTGTATCTTTATAAAATTCTAAGCCTTTTAAACTATATCCGCTTTCTTACTTTATTTCCTTACTGACATATTCTAGAATATTTTGCAGTTATCTACTAAGCTGAGAAAGCAGTAATATAAGACGTGAAACTTGATCCTCGCCAATAACAGCTGATTTCAAAAACTGACGTAGTGTCCGAATAACAAAGATAGATCATAAACCACAAATGTATATTGCATTCCTGAGCATAAAAAGGTTTTATATGAATTAGTAACTTATTTGCTGACATTTTATATATTTGAGCAAATATTTTTCCCATTTTCTTTGAAGGGGTGGGGGGACAGAAGATTAAAGAGATAGGATTCCTTAAAAAAGGCTTATTTTTTCATCAATTTCCGCAATTTTTTTTTCTTTCCGAATAACAAAGCTTAGAGCAAAATATCAAAGTTTCTTTTCTGCTAGTCACTTTATTTTTTGCATTTAACTATAAATACCAAATATTGCATGAGTCTTATCTGAACTACGCATCAAACATTATATTGAATTACCGTAAAGTATTAGTTCAATTAAATGAAGCTGAGATGTGTATTCTGGTGATTCTGAACAAATTGCTTAAAGGTATACGAAATCTAATGTTGTACTGGCAGAAAACACAAAAAATAAGTTATTAAAAGGAAAAGTGTGTTTTAAATTGTTATTTTCCCAAATTAATGAGATAAGCGAAAATTAGATATTTCCGAAGAGCCATTAATGTCAAATACTGATAAAGAAGTTGATGTCAAACAAATAAAATATTTAGAACACTAAACTTCTGAAAATAACAAACTCGTGTTTACATATATTAATAAATATTTCCATACATTTAATGCAGTTCTAGACATAAAATCTTAACATTATTTGAACTTAAAATTTTTTAAAATTCAGTTACAAAAACAAAAATATAATCATTGCTCAGAAACTGTTTTCCACTTGATTATTACGGTGAGATGTAGCAACTTTATACGAAATTATCTTAATACGATTTTTTTCTTAAAAGGCGAATTAATATAATTATAGAAATGTCTTTCAAATATAAAATCAAAAATAAATCATAGAAATATTAGTTTACTAGTATCGTTTGTACATTGCTTGGTTCTTAAATCTTTTATATCGCTCTCACATATAAAATTTATTTTATTTACACGTTTTATTCGTCTTTTGGTTGGTAGATAGGGAGTAACTTGACTATGACATTTGAGATCTATTTCACAAATATTGTTCTGCATATTTAATGAAAATTGTTGTTATGCCATAGTAAGTATTTTTATTGCACTTTAAGATGGGATGGTGGCAAAAAGGAAAAGTAAAGCTTTAATTAATACAATATTAACTGTAGATGAGTTTAAAATAATATTATTGGCTAATCCTATATTTAAAACTACGTTTGTGACAACACTTATGAAAAAATTTTTGGTTTGTTTACTTTTTTCTAGAAACGGCACTTTTCCGTCTCTTGTCTAGATATCGTCTAAATATCCAAGCAATACAAGTATTAATTCTGTAAGGTTTTTTTAAAAATGAGGCTTCCGACGAAGAAAAAATGCGATGAAAGACAGAGCAAAGATCTGACAATTTAGGAGGGGGGGGGGGGGTAATCGTGAAATTGCTACACTTTTGCAACAAGATGTGAAAAAAAATTAATATTTAGATATTAGCACAGTTCTGAATCGAAAGTAAGGCAAATGTATATAATCATCACGGAAAAATAAGCCTTCGTGGCCAGTAGAATTTAAAAACTTGCTAAATTGAACCGACTAACATCTGGTAGACTATCGGACAATATGCGGTTTATAAACAAAGTAAGAGTCTTGATTGCTTTTACTTACACAGAGGTCACTGAGCTGGAGTTGAAGAATAAAAGTAGGGTTTCTCAGAAAGATTAATCAAAATCATAGAAGGAAATAAAGTCTTGTTTTTTTTAAAAAAATCAAATTTTACTAAAATGACAAAGTACTCACGACAATAGCAAAATTTAATTGCTTTCCCTGCTATGAGGAATTGTACAATATTTGTTTCAAATTTGAATGCAATGTCAAAGGTTAACAAAATTTAGTTTATAAATCGATAATTCATAATATACGATAAATAATTCATTAAAAAAGTTATATAAAAATAAATTTCAAACAAATATCAATTTTTCTTCCAGCTTTTATTGGGTTTGTAAAACTGCACATCAAGGAGATGAGTTTTCCAAATTGCGAATTGTCCAATTTGAAACAGCGGAATATCTCAAAATTTTCAAGATTATACAGAATGGTAAGTGTTATTACCTTTCCCTAATATAAAATTTTAGACTTTTGGGGCTAGGCCATAAATGCTATGAGTGTACAGATTTTTATATTCTCACATATACATGAAAAATATATGATTCTCAGTGCATTAAAAAAATCCAGTACCTATATGTTAATTGCAATCTCTTCGAGGGTAAATAGCAGCGAAAGATCGATCTTTGGAGTGAATTTTGTATTTTAACTTCTATCTTGAGATCTTTGACAAATTTTTGGGGGCTATTTAATGCACAAATGCAAAAGTAAAAAAAGAAACAAACAAAAAAAAACGAATATGTAATTTTAAACTTTTTTCCGGATTCATAAAGTTCAGACCAACAGCCCTTTAAAAGATTTGGTTCAAGATTTTATACGGATTTATCCTCTATACCCTAAAACTATGAATTAAACTTCCTTTAAATAAGTTTTTGAATAATCACGCTTACATCATAATGCAAAAACATGTGTTCAAATGTGCAGATTAATAGAAAGACGACCCCTTGGTAGATTTGTTTTTAAATTTGATATGGATCTACATTATAAGTGCTAAAAGCAATGTACAAAATTTTGGCTTCAGTTATTTACATTTTGAAGTTATCAAGTTATCTATATTTTGATGTTATCAAGTTATCTATATCTTAAAGTTATCAAGGTATCTATATTAAGAGGTTATTATTTGGACAGCTAGACAGTCAGAATTTTCTATGATGAATTTCGATAAAAATTTTATTGAGACCCTACGAATATGATTGAAGATCATATATAAAATATCATCTATCTCAAAGTGTTTTTGAATTATCGTGGTCATAGATAGCGGTACCAACAAACATGCTTCCAAAAAATGGATTTTTTCCGGACTCTGGAAAGTCTGAGGCATAAAAATTCATTAAAATCTCAAATTCAGTTTTTTTTGTAGTTCACAATACTTTTTCTAGATATATTTCTTCTACAAAAAAAATCATCGGTTTCTCATATTAAAAAGAAAAAACTAGATGAATTTTTTCGGGAACCTTGTTTTGTAGAGTTCTTCCCTAATAATTATCACACAAAGAAAAGGGTGACTGAAATAATAAAAGTTGAATAAATACATTTCAAGATAAAATAATAAAAATATTAGCCGGTTATGTTGGTTAGTCCTTTATAAATCCTCATTAAAATTATTTTAATAACTAAACAGTTATAATTTTGAATTTTAATATTATTTTAACCACCTATTTATTATACTATGACGATGATTATAGACATTATATAATGTGTCAATAAAGTCATGAGATATTCTTTATGACGAATATACATATCTCTGCTGCTAAAAAAAATTAATTTGAAAAACATTATTTCCCCTTTGTTGATGATTGAGGAGAAATTAGCTGTATCAATTTTCACAATTTCATATAATTTGCATTTTTTAGTTGTTAAAGTACTTATGATTTTCCAATTATTAATAGATATGTATACTTAATTATATGTTAAGCAAGATGTGATTACGTAGTTTCCCACATGAATCAAATCACAATGTGATTCTGGGTTGATAAGCGGAATAAGTAGCCAGTAAACTCTTACTATTTTATAAAATTTAAATTCTGATATTTTTTTTGCTAAAAACTTTCTGAGATCATTGACTTGTTAGTTCTTTTTTTTAAGTATTTTTATTTTTATTATTTACATTATTTCATTTTTATTGTCTATGCTTCACCAGACAACACTGTCATCAAAATGAAAAGAAACGCATAAAATCACAATTATTTTCCTGGCTTTTATAGCTTTTTTTAATGCTTTTCAGTTTCTGATTTCGCCAATTTTTCTCATGTCATGGGGAAAAGTATGCAGGCTTTACTATTACTCATATACTTTTTGATCTATCTATATTTCCTTGCAGTTTAATTTGAAATCTTGTCATATTCAACGGATATTTTATAGTATTACTTAATAACTGTAGGTCACTAAGAATCTTCACATGGCAATGACGCTTTCAAAATGTAATTTCAGATGTTGTAGTTAATCTTAGCAAATAAACAGAGATAAAAGAAGCTATTAAAGTATGGGTTATAAAAGCAGAAGTCTTAGAATTGCTTTCAAAGTGTGTGCTATGTCATTCATAAAATGTTTCTTTCAATCCAAAACCTTGTATTTTTTCTGACAGTCATTTTTTTGCATTTAATTTTAACATTTTGCGCAAACTGAAAATATTTCATAGTCAATAAGTGCCAGTTAAACTACGGCTGCTACTATTTTGATGCATTAAAAATAACTTTAGTATGTAGTTTTTGGAATTATATAGAAAGAAACTCTGAAGTTCTAACTTCTCTTGGTGCTTGGAATTTTTACCTGTCTGAAACAAAACTTATGTTCAAAATTAAGATCACCAGAATAATATCTCGGGAAAGTAATGAACTATATACTGTGTTGCCACGAAATTTAGAGCAGATATATATTACAGTGGGAAAAATAGAGCAATATAACGATATGTAAAAGATTTTAATTGTGAATTAAGAGAGAGGATACATAAAAAAATGTTGAATCATGAATCAGAATGAAAGCATTTATCTCTGGAATAGTCTTCTTAATATGAAGTGTAACGAACTTCACAATGAACTCTCTTACTATTTATGATGGCGCCAATAAATATAGTGGCAAAAAAGCCTATTCTTCCAAAACCACAGCTTTTAACTTCTGAAGCTTCTTGGGAGAAGGGTTAAATTGTGCAACAGCCCATTCTAAAACATCCCATAGATGTTCAAAATAACTGGGATCTGGAGATCACGACGGCCAATCCATATGGAGAGTATCCTCTTTTTAAGAAAATCATTAACAACCCGAGCTGCATGTGGTAGAGCTTTATCGTTCATTAAAATGAAATCTGGGTCGATTGCATTCCGGAGCAACCTCGCTCAAGCTTCCAGGTCATTATCTCTATATTGATGTACAGTGACAGTACCCACATCGAAGCAATGTAGCGATGAGTAATTATCCAACCTTATGCCGTCTTAGACAAGGATTGATTAATTTGCCATTCAATCTATCCATTTCCTTTATGTAGGAGGGATGATATCGAGTTTTTCATTCTCTCATCAACGTTCTGGTCCAGATGAAGATTCAGCATGGTTTAGTTATATTAATCTCCCTTTTTAAAGCAACACTAGGGCTATTTTGAGCCCGATCTCGCAATTTTGAACTGCGGTCAGATAACGGGAATGATGCCGGACATGGAACTCTCATCTAAAACCTTTTACACCACACCAGGGGGAGGATGTTGGGCCTTGACGGATATGGCATGCTCAGATCTTCTTACATGATGGTTCTTTGGCGGAATCGGATGCCGAATCTGAAATCCTCTGGTTCCGAAGTGGAAACCTAACCATCAGGTTACCGCAGACCCAAAAAGATTCGACTAGAGTCATTCTGTATCGTGAATCTCGACAGAAAAAAAAACATGCACTGAAAAGAACATGCACTCATTCTTGTTGCTCCCAGAATTGATGTGTTTTGCTCCACAACAACCATGTGTTTTTGTTGGATGCAATCAAAGGGACATATACGACTAGACGCTAGGCGCAAAGAGTCCTCGCTGCTGGACATTTATGTCCTATTTACCTGGAAATTTATATTCCAGACCAATTCGTAATTCAATTTATAATTGATTTTATTTTTCAGTTATTGTACTAACTTATATTCGAACAGTCAGATAAACAGATATTGAATCTACGTACTGTGTTCGAAATTTGATAGAAATCTACAAATTTGGCTTAAAGAATGTATACCAAATTTCATCCCTCCAGCTCAAAGTGATTTTGAATTATATTTGTTGTACACAAACACACTGACTGACATTTATCAGAAAGGTAGTTATCGAACTTTGAAAAATTTAAAAAGTAGATGTTCGTCAAAATCTCGAGTCCGAATTTTTCTGTTTGTATAGTGCAAAAAAATATAAATACAGCATTAATTCGAACAGTTTGGAATTTTTATCAGTTGATTGCGGTGTGTTAGTTTTTTGATATTTGTTGTCGTGCACAACATTGTTTATCTGTCCAATGAAAGGGGGAAGGAGGGAAGAAAGATAGGAAGAATATGATAAATCGGAGCAGATTACCTTTCACCACGCACAGGAAGTCCACCTGTAGTATTGGCAAGGTAATATCATCTTTTACCCCCAACGAACGGTGTTAATGCAGGTCATACTATCTACCGTATATGTAACCAAGATACCATAATAGACATTTTTGGTGCTTTTCAGTTTTGACTTCCTGACATCTTTATTATGGCGTGTTATTCTATCCGAAACAACGTCGAAGTCATTAAAATTAAAAATATACCTCAAAATCTTAAATTTTTCGGTGATGATGTTTAGAGCTATACTTGGAACACTTTGGCAATCACCAGTAAGTTAGCTGTAAACAGATTTTGTAATTTCAGACATGCTTCTGGCATTGGTGGGAAAGATTATAAAGTAGTCAAAATAGAAATTGTTTAGATGATCTGATTTTTTTTGGGGGGAGGAAGTATTTTAGGGTAAATTATTCGTTGCTATCACTAGGTTTGCAGAAGTTATGAATTCGAACTTAAATTAAAATCGAGCACCTTTAAATTTCAGAATTATTCTTAAGATTTTTTTCCTTTTTGCCAATTCGCTTTCTGGCCAACTTAGGTTCAACTTAGTACAAGTTAGCTGGTTTATTTAAAAACTGAAGTCAAATATGAATATTTAGATTGTGGTGCTTCTTACTATTTTATTTAGAATTATTTTTAAATCTGTCGATGGCAATTTAAATAGAATTCCTTTTTTAAAAAATTTCGAAACATATCAGTGATGTTTGAAATAACTTGCACTTAAATGGATGCTTTTTTTACATTTGTCATAAAATTTATTAATTAAAATCTTAAACTAAGATTAAATTAAAATCCGCAGAAATATCGTGTTTTGAAAGTTGAATAAGAGAAAGAGAAACTCAAATCTTGTATTTAGTACTTTCCCTTGATTCAGAAATTAATATACATCCTTTCCTCTAATTCAGTCAAACACTTAAATTAATCTTGAGAAGGACTAATAAAATTTTTTCCAGATATGTTTTGATGGGTACTATAGTATATATGAAACTAATTAATTGCAGCTACCATTAGACATTAGTCGCACTGGACTACTACAAAAGTAAAAAATGGCCGCATTAAAATGATTAGACTAGGTATAGATTTTCAGTCAATTAAGTTGTGATTCTTAGTTATCCTGTACAATCCAATTTTATACATCAGTAACATTATTTGGACTCAAAATAACAACAAACGTGACGCAAAGCCATTCATGCAATTAATTATTAAAATTTAAAAAAAAAAGAAAATATGCAGTTTGTTTAAACAGACCTTCTTTTAATTCAAGAGCTATGAACCATGATCCCAAGTAGGGTCTCATAATGTTAGAAATAATGAAAATAACCAAGAAATCATTTAAGGTATCCGACTCCGTTAAAAATGCTGGTATTCGATCACAGTGGCGATTTTTTTAAAAAGTGTTATTTCTTGTAATTCAGACTTTTTTCTTTCCAAAACAATTTGCTTTTTCTTAGAAAAGGAAGGTCTAACCTATTATCCAAAGGAATTTTAAGCAAAATTTATTTTTCTGCTAAAAATTTTTAACTTCAATTTTAATTTTCATAAAAATTATCCACCATTAACATATCCCAAAAACTAATAGAGGTATTTACATAAAAATTTTAGAATACGTTTTAAATAATATAGGCAATAAAATGAACTAAAAGTTTTATTATTGGTGAAATACTTTTTCATATATAGGTGTTTTTAGAAAAATTAAGTTGCGAATTTATGGAAAAAATGCATATATACGTATATTTTTACCCGTCACTTCTTTGCATCTCAAAATGTTTCTTAGATGTTGGCTCCTTTCATTCATCATAATATTCTATAACTTGTGTGCAAAGAAAAATAGGATAGCTGCATTACAATTTTGTCTAGAATGTAAACCGTTTTGGTAAAATTTCACTAAAATTTACCACAAATTTTCCTATTTCTCAAAATATATCATATTTTCAAATATTTTTTTTGTATTTATAGTGTTTATAATTGATAATACATCTAAAAATAAAAAATAGGTTTTTTTTAAATCAAATTTTTCAAAATTTTTCCTTTGAACGTAGTCGGTTACCATTACATTTTCTGCGTTCATTTATATTTTTTAATGCTTTCGTTTCTTTGTAAATGCGCACATGAAATGGGAAAAATATTTTTGATCATCAAGCTTAATAATAAAGAAATAGAATAACTGGGGCACTAATTTCTTACTTTCTAAAGTGTAATCATCTGTTGTTCTTATTATAGTCGGGAGAACAATATTGTATCTTATTTGCTATCTCTATAAACGGAAAGAGTTAATTTTTAAGCAAAAGAAGACAACTGATAGATAAAAAAACACTATAAAGGCAAAGAGATATGGATTATATTTGCACTTAGATGAAAGAAATAATACCCTTTAAACGTTCTTTCATTTTTTTATTTATTTCTAAAAGTACTTAATATTTTGATATCTTTACCTGTGGCCATTTGAACTATCTTGAAATAAATTTCAAAGGTAAGCTATCACCGTTAGAACAGTCTGCAAATTTCAAAGATCACGGAAAGAGAAACATATATATTGTTAATCTTATTATTAGAGTAAGCTCCCATCAAAAAGATCAGTAACCTGATCCCAAGGAACATCTTTCTAATCTGATATCTGTTCAAACAGTTGTAGTTAACTTGACAAAAATGATAATTGAAAGATACATTTCAGCTCTAGAATATTATAATTAACCAGTATTTGCTTTAATTGCTAATAATGTCCTTAAAAAATTTAGTTGATTTGAACAATTCAGACCACCGTTTTTTTAAAGAATAAACATGAATTGATAAAGGAAATATACTCTTTAGAGCTTTTCTCACCTTTCAGTTTTGAGAATGGCGTAAGCTCTTACTTTTATTCCGCGTTAGGTTAGAGTACTGATCTAATATTAAAGCACTATATTTTAAAAGAAAATACAGTACAGAAATTTTCAATCTTAATTCCTCGTATATCTAAGAGTTATGAGGAATTAATATTGATATCAGAAGAAGGCAGGAAATATAAAGAATTAAAATGTAAAAAGTAAGTGAATCTTGTTTCCCCAACTTCGCATAAAAAGTTTCTCACAAAAAATCTTCTCAAGAAATAGTGCAAATAAATCTATTTTCTGTGTATTCAGAATATGCTTTCTTACTTTCTCATATACGTAGTATAGAGAAAATATTGGAATCGTTTAAAATATTCGAATTCAGGATTTTATCAAATCTCTAAGTTTTAGAACTTCCTGA
This sequence comes from Argiope trifasciata, assembly GCA_026543055.1. NCBI lineage: Eukaryota > Metazoa > Arthropoda > Arachnida > Araneae > Araneidae > Argiope > Argiope trifasciata. The sequence continues at coordinate 92,760 of JAPMOQ010031357.1, forward strand.
ATTTGAAAAACTCATTTTTGGAACATGTGTAGCAGTTTGTGTCTGTAACAAAGATAACTCAAAAACACTTTGCGCTAGACGGATGAAATTCGGTATACGATATTTAAGTTGAATTTAGCCAAATTGTTATAAATTAATTTATTTTCAAAATTTGAGCAAATTCCATCCAGCGTAAATCAGTCTGTCCTTCTATTCGAATATAGGGGGCGTTAAAAATATATACTAATTTTTAACCATCATATAAAATTTATGTTCTGTTCTACAAGATTAAATTGCTGGAAATGGAAAGCTTAAAGTCAAATTTGAAACATAAACGCACTTTCTGATGCAAATTTGATTACTGTTCAAAATGGTGACCTTCAGCATCAGTATATTGCTGAGTGGGAGTCATCATTGATTCCGTACATCGTACCAACGTGTCCAATGGAGTTTCTGCACACAACGCTTGAATAGGTAACATGGTTTACATTTGTACTCATCTTTTACTGAGCCCAATAAGAAATCCATAGAAGTAAACTAAGTAACGACTATCCAAATCGAAGATTTGAATTTTGTGAATAGGTTCAGAAGATGGTGCGACGTGAACTGGGATTTATGGGTAGTATAATTTGGGCGGTGTGCAAACGTAAATCATGTAACTTAGGGACACTTTGGAATGAGATTCAAGCAGTGTACGGAGAAAACCCATTGGGCAAGTTAACAAGATGTACGGAATCAGTGGTGACTCGTACTCAGCAATGTATTGATGCTGAAGGCTTCCATTTTGAACAGTAATCACATTTTCATCAGAAAGTACATTTATGCTTCAAATTCGACTTTCAGCTTTCCATTTCCAGCAATTGAACCTTGTAGAAAGGAACATTAATTTTCCATGAAAGTTCAAAGTGTGTACACATTTTTGTGACCCACCCTGTTTAGGCTAACATGATAAATTCAAAAAAGATTGAGTTTGATAAATAAAATTCAGTGTACAGATTTAACATAGACAATGTAGATACCTGTCAAAGTTTGAGCCAATTCTAACTATACTTCGATTGTCGATTGGTCTGTATTTTCAGAAATATCCAAATGCCATTCCTCAAAAATAAAATGACTTTAATATATCAGATTTAATACATAAATTTATCACTGCAAGAGCAGTTTTGTGTCAAATTTAATTTTTTACGGTTTTGAAAATTGTATATAAAACACAAATTCGATTTCGGACACCATTAACTTCATGTCTAGGATTAATTATCAAAATATTTGCCAAGGACCACACGATAGAGATAATAAAAATGCTAAATACATGCCAAAGATTCGTATTTCATTACTATTCTATGCCGATGTCAAACAAGGCATTCTTTGAGATAATATCTTTATTAAAGAGTATGAGAGAAAATTTTGGGGAGATAATTCTCGCTGGTTTTTCAAGAAGCCATTCGTTTCTAAGATAGTACAATCGAATGCAATTTCAAAAATCTTCTGAACATTCTGATTTTTTTAAAAAATCAGATCGTTTTCTGGAACAAAGCTGCTCTACAAAGAAAATTGGGAATTCAGGGGCAAAGTAACTATAGAACCATTTCATTAAATCCACCTACTTATTTTGCATACTTGCCCAAGACTATAATATATACTATAAACTTCGTATTATCCAAGTCCGCCGACCGCTAAATTAAAATTTTTCTTCCTTGGCTCTTTTCATTCCAGCCATATCCGGCGAAGCAGTAATGCAATGCGCATTGCTAGTAATTGATCGTTTAATTTATCTTCATTTTACTTTTTGTTTCAGCAACAATATAAACAAACATGCATGGATTCACGCATAAAAATATTTCAATAGATCCAGCAGAAAGAATATAACTGAGGATTTACAAGTCCGTCTGAACCGCTAAAACCGTCGTGTAAACGAAATACATTTATCCTCTAAAATATTCTAGCTCATGGTATCTTATCTACGTCCTACTCTATTAGTCACAGTCATTAAGGGGATAGTCCTTCACCGAGGACGGTTGTCCAGACAAGCTTGCTATCGAAGTCGAAGTCAATTTGAACCGAGCTAAGCGCCCAAAAGTCGCGGCGTTCTGTCTTAACATGTCTGAAGGGGATTTCTTTACTCATAAATCAACATTGCACCCCCCCCCCCTTTCTTTTGTTGTTGGTATCACCACGATTATTGCCTAACAACGGCATCAGTCGACTCTCAGCCATTCACATGGAATCAAGCTTGTATGCTTTCAGTAAGTGTAAAAGCCATTATTGTCCAGAACGCTATTTTAATTCTTAATCACGGTGGCTTTATCTTTGTAAGTTACCCTCTAAACCTGAAGTTAAGATATAAGTTAGAAAGTTTTAAATCATTTAAATTAAATTTTATTCAAGCACACAAAAAGTAACATTTGTATTATTCTTTAATTATCTTTTTTTTTTAATTTAAAAATGATTTGTCATTGATGTGCACATTTACTTCTTAAAAGCATAATTCTGATTGACTTGGTACACTTTTTATAGCTGGGTGCAACTTGATTTTAATAGGCATATAAATATATCAGAAGGTGGAAAAAATCAAAATTAATACCTTTTCTTTTGTTTCATACTAACTGCCTTTGGTCGTTAGCTGATACGCTAAGATTAATGCTCGCTAACATTTTCAATTAAATATATATATTATAATTAAATAAATATAATATATAAATATATATGTTAAATATATATTTATATATTATATTTAGTATTTTAATAGCTTCTTCAGCATTATATTTTCAAATTTTAAACTTTGGTAAATCATATAATTCATATCGTTAGCCTTTCCATATTCTATTCACTATACTATGCATCTTTCTAATTTCTAACACCGGTGAAATGTGAATTTGAAATTGAAGCGAAATTAATAAATAATTTTTTTTATTATTTCCACTTTTACTTTACTACAATTTATTCCATTCGCAGAGCACCAAAGCAATTAGCCTCAAAGATATATTTTAACAAAAGTTACCAAATATGCTTCGGGAAAAACAAATATTTTTACTATTCAAATTTATTTCTTTTTCATAAAGCTTTAAATATATATGAAATACAACACTTAGTAGCGAACAGAGGCTATTTAAATAGTCGATACATTATTTTAATTCTTGATATATTATTGGAAGTGAAGGAAAAATTAATTGTAAGCTCTTTCGTAATAAATTCATTTAGATTATTCAATAATATGAAGAGCGGGGCCCAACTGGTAAAATATACCCATGTCCATAAATTAAGGATAAGGCAGAAGCATGCTGAAATCGAGCCTAATATACATATATACCTCGTAAAATAACTACACTCATTTTCAAAAATCCTATGCAAATTTCAAGAAGTCATTAGATGACACCGACTGTACGTCACAATGACAGGAGTGTAAAAGAGTATGATGTATAAGGAATACAATCAAAGAAGTAAAATTGTTCGCAAGCGCTTTATAAGCCTTTCCGGGCAATAACTGGATAGTTATGACAAAACGGACGCATTTGGATGATTTTTTACGTGGTAGAATTTTTGGCAGTATGGAATGAGGGCGTACCCAGCCGGAAGTATCCGAGGATCTTGGAATCGTCCGGAGCGTCATCTCCAGGATTTGGCAATGATTCCAAGATTATGGTAATGTGAGTAGATGTTACAGCACAGGTCGCCCCGAGTTACGATGGTATTTGGCAGTTACTGCCAAAAGAAACAGACGGAGCACAGTATTAAACCTGTCTCGTCAGCTTTCTCCAGCCACTGGTACGACAATTTCAAGGCAGATCGTGTACAGACGCTTAGAGCAGATTGGTCTATATGCTCGCAGGCCTTTCAGATGTGTTCCATTTACTGTAACTGATTGTCGCCTGCGCTTAAAAGGGAGTAAAGAGCAAGCATTGTGGACACCCGCAATAGTGGGCTTGTATGACGTTTTCCGACGAGTCCAGGTTTAGCTTGCAGTCTGATTCCTGCAGGATTTTCATATGGAGAGCGCCAGGTACCAGTTACCATCAATAGAACATCATTGAACGACACCGTTACGGCGGTATATGATAGTTCGTTACGGGAGGAATTGTTCTAAGTTGCCAAAGGAAGCATGACAGACTAAATCTATCAGGACGTCATTCTGGAACAACATGTAAGTTTGTTTCGAGGCGCCATGGGCATTGAACTCGTGTTTATGGATGACATCGCTCGTCCACATCCTGCAAATATCCTAAACGAATGCCTTCGATCGGAGGATAACACCCTCACCCATATGGACTGCCCAGCATTCTCACCGGACTTGAAACCACTCGAGCATGTGTGGGATATACTTGACCGACAAGTTGCTGCCCCCACCTCCTCCATGTCTACCGGAATTTCGGAGAGCATTGCTTGATGAGTGGTGTAATATTCCATTAGATCGATCATTTGATACTCGGCCTGCTTAGGTGTTGTACGGACTGGATTGCATCGACTGGGAGACATACTATGTATTAACCATCATACCAACCATGTAATATTGATTTCAAAAAATAGTTTTTTTTTTTCGTAATTTGTTCCAAGGAGCAAGAAATCACAATTTTTACTAATGATTTTACTCATATAGCATCGTTTTTGCTCTTTACCTTTTGTTTAATAAATGTATCTTACAAATATTGAACTAGCATTACCTTAATTTATAGACTTGAGTTTAAAAAGGATGTGCATATGAAACTGGTCTCAAAGTTTTATCTACAGTTTCAATTCCCCTTATTGAAAAAAAAAAGAAATTAATATATATTACTAACGCAATGACGTTATTGAGGCTTGTGACGTTATATGTTAGGTAAATTGATATCAGTTGAAATTAGATAATCAGGTTTTGAGAATTGTGGGGAAATATTAAAACTATGATCGACTCACAATTGAAAAAAAAAGTATCCTTAAGTATAGTCTAACCTTGCTTATCGAATAATTCTAATAACGAGTGATTCGCATAATGAACAAAGAAATTGCAAAAGAAATGAATCTCTTAAAGAGGAATGTTTCGCAGAACGAGTGATGAGGCGTCACAAACGGGATTGACCTGCAATTTTTCAACGCAGACTCGAATGCAGTCCGCGTTGAGAAATTGTTTGTAGATCATCCTTAAGTTCATATGGAAGAAACGTTAGATTGATAGCACTGTCGAACGTGACTCCGACGGGTTTGACCAAGTACCTATAAAACCTGTCACATGTCTGATTTTAAAAAAAATTCCATAGCATTAAAGTTATAAGTTTATTAATACGCTTCACATGATTAGACATTTGAAAAAATCATTGCATTAAAATTGCTATAACTTTAACGTTTTTTTTTTTTTTTTTTTTTTTTTTACGCATTACATTCACAATGTTTTCATATAATCGGAAATACAAGTTCTAAAGCGAATGTTACGAAATTCTACCAGAAGGAACGCATTAATGTATTACGACAGCTGTGTCGTAAATGTCAATTATCTTGCGTCTGACATCTTCAAAGGTCAAATAGTGCATAGCAAAAGAGATATCATTTCAAAGTCTAGGTCAAGTATACTACTGAAATGCAGATTTTTTTTCGCGATTATATTCGATCTTTCAAAAAAAAAAAAAAAAAAGAAAAGAAAAGAAAGAAAGAGAGCTTTTTTTTTTCATTTTTTGTGTACTTCAGCTTCTGACCATTTGTAAGTAAAAATAGTTTTATTTTTTTAATAAGCGATCAAAAGTTTTCAATTGGCATCAATGAAACTCTTTTGAAAGTATTTAAAATTAATGTTTTTTGGGATTGTTTCTGTTGCCTTTCGCTTCCGACATAAAAAAATTGCAAAAAAAAAAAAAAAAAAAAAAAAAAACATATTTCTAAGCTTTTTGTTCTAAGAAAAAATTTTGAGTTATAGCCGAATTTAAATTAAACCAATATTTTATCAGGCATTTCCATTTTTTTTTAGAATTTTTTTTATTTGACTAACTTTAGAATAATAAGAAATTCCGATTAGGCACAATTTACAGATCTTTTTTATAGTACTGATTGACAAAATCCCAATGGTGAATATCAGAAGTAGAATCTCCGGTGATAATTTCAATCGATGGGGCTATTTATAGCATTGGTATTTACCTAACTCAGTTTAAGTTCGCTCCGTAAGTGTAGGATGACTAGTTTTCCATAAAAATGAAGAGCTTGCCATCCTACGCATTACTTGAGTATGTATTTAGATCAGTAATGCATTCTCTGAGAAGTTCTTTATAGTTATATCATTCATTGATATTTTTTCTGGAAGAATTTAATATACACTTTATATACATTTTTGAAATGATAATATAAACTTTCAGTTTAGTGAGACTGACATTCCGTTTGGAAGTAAGACGAGATCTGTTTTGGGATAATCTTGGGAATTTCAAAGTATAATTAGAAGACAGTTGATTAACTAGCTCACTTTCCCCCACGACATCAGACATCTGACACTGAGAAAAGCTAAAAAATTAAAATTAAAATAAAATAGCACATACCCATGTGCATGAAGAATACCTCACGGAATTGTCTCGACTCCGCGCACTCTCTCTGACACTGAGACTAAGACTTTGACGAGGTTAAGTTTCAAAAACTTTTATCATTACACAAGACAACCTCAACGTAATAATAATAATTTTAAAAGATGCGAGAGAGCAAGCGCAATTTCTTTCTTCGTCCGTTTTTAGTTGTTATATATGTGCTGATCAAACATTATAAACAATTTTCAAGCGTATTTTATAAGAATTTATATAAGAATTTTTTTTTGAAAAAAATTTATAAGGTGATATTCTTTTTAGCTTAAACTGGGTTCAAATTGCTGCATTTTGCTTTTATATAAATTTAATAAAAAACGATATGTAGAAACACGTTTCTATAAGTTCATAACACAATAGATTTTTTAAAAATTCTTATTAATTTTCTATGTTTTAATCCCAAATTCCTTTTTTTTCTCAAATTCCTTATCAGGTGGCACCTCTGATATGAATAAAAATTCCATTAAACTAAGCAATCCACCGGGGTGGCTTGGAAATAACGCTCGAACTTCGAAACTGGAGAGTTTCAGATTCAAAGAAAAACCGAGAAAATGGATTCCATGTACACTGAATTCATCGAGACCAGAAGTTGCGGGGTGGAGTTTCAACTAAGGTATTGCCTTCGTCATTTGACCATAGTTCAAAATCCCACTCTTTGTCCCAATATTTATATAATTTCGAAAGTACATATAAATACAACCAATGTAATCAAAACTAAAATTAATTAATCGATCGTTTGATATTCAAATTCCGAAAATATTAAAATAATGCATTGTCATGTAATCTATATTTTGAACATCGCGTATCTAACTTTTTAGGCATTTTAATTATATTTCTTGGCTCATTTTACAAATTTCCAGATGTTAAAAAAACCTTTCTTCTTGAAAAAACAATAAAAAATCTTACCCTTTTTAAAAGAAATTTTAAAAAAGCACACAGGCAAATAAATATTAGATGAAACAATAGATACGGTTTGAATTTCGGAAAAACAATGCAAGCTATTATTAAAAATTAGAAAAAATAATTTCAATAAATCACCAATATCCAGAAAAAATTTGTCTGGTTTTAAAATTAATTTCATTAAAAAAGATATATATATTAATTTTCAAATGGCGTAAATTTTTGTTTTAATTCTAGAGCAATAGGAAATAAGCATAAAAAGGGGGTGGGAGGAACAAAATACCATCTTTACAACTATGAAACAAATGGCATAAGTATTTAAAAAATTAGATTTTTTAATTTTTTATTAATAATATAAATTAAATTATCCATAAAAAGATTCTTAAAATCGAGAAAATATCTTTGATAAAATAAGTGTCAATAAAAAAATATCATAGAAATACTGCTTACCCTAAAAAAGACCTCTTATTATGAAAAAATTAAATAAACATAGTTTCAGCTGTTTGAAGTGTGTTACTATACTGATCAAAAACCTATCAACTATTTAAACGACCTTACAATATAAACTATAAGTTATTATCAAAATCATCAGTTATCAAGTACTTATTGCTTATCTTATGGAAATCTTGAAAACATCCTATCCTGCCATGTGTAACTAATCTTCCCTATTCAGAAAAACTGTTAAGATTCTTACTCGTATTAATTATTTTTAAAAACCAGATCATTTGAATTCTGCAGAACTTTTTTTTCAAAGCAGGGAAATCACTCAAAACATTTGGAATTTTATACGACGAAAAACATGAACTGACGCTAAAAGGAAACTATCTTTGACGTACTTCCTTAATTTTTAGAAAGAAGCTGAAGCTGTAATAAAAGTTGAATCATCTCCACAGCTCTGTTGGAATAAATGGGAAAAAATGCTTGGGAAAGACCTAATAAAACAAACATGAATGAATTTATCGGCCCATCTAGTCGACACATTGCAACCTTGATAATGGACTTCGTTCCGTGTCTGTGGTCCGTCTTTCTACATTTCCTCACGTCGCTGGCTGACGAGTTCGAACTGATTATCGGAAATTCGATCAAAAAATAAAAATGGTTGGCCGAAGAGTGGTCTGCATCATTTTTTAATACAATAATGGCTGGGTTTTTATATTTTGTTTATCAATAACCAACTGAAGCTGATAACGCAAATTGATTTCATTTATAATGGGTTATAAAGTAATCATATTTTCAAATCTGCAGACCTGGAAGTTTGTTAAGGGGATGTACCGAAAAATTCTAAAAAATTACAATAAATAAAATAAAAAATTTAAAAAAGATGATACAGAGAACTATTTGGAAATTTTCTTAAAAAAAGAAGGAAAAAACATAAACAGCGTATTCTACCCTTAGTTTTGCTATTTTTCTTCGAATTCTGATTTAGAGAAATCAAACTGAACATACTCTTTTGATAACAAGCTGTTAAGTTGAATTTTTTAAAGCTAACATATATAATACAATTTTAGATTTTTTTTCAATATGAATTATCTACATGAAATTGAAATTAGTTTCTTTGTTTGGAATCGTACTATTTTATATTTCTTGATAGATTCGAATGACATTTGGTGCACATATTCTTTAGCCTCCTGAAAGATTTACTGCCGCCGTTTAGTTTTATGATCCTCTAAAGAGAGGGGAGGGAATGAATTATGCTTTCTTCCAAATTTCTGATGCAGGATCCGTATATAAATATTTTTGTACTATCTTAACATTAAAAAAAATTTTTGCAGTGAAACTAGTTTTATTTCCACACTGATTTATTCTGATTTTAAGTCAATTTTTCAAATTTAATTTTTAGCAGTTTCGTGTTTAATAAAAAATCGAATTACCTAATATCTTTTATTGTTTAAATACAGTTATCAACCATGCTCTTGGTTGATGTTAATATTCCTTTGCTTTCAACAAGTATTTTTTTTTTATTTTTAATATATAGAGTAAAATTAAAAATTTTAATACACTGGTCTGTAATTCATTCTTAAGCGCAGTCTTTTAGAATTTTTGCAATTTCTTTAACTGTTTGACGTAATTTTCTCTCATAGCGCTTCAGACTTCTATTTTTCAAGTTGTCATACATCTTTTCTGACATCTTTTTTTTAAAAATGTGAGTTGATTCGATAAGATTTTATTTCTATGGTTAGTTTACCAGTTTTTATTGCATTTATATAGATTGAATCAACTTCCACGAGTTTTAAAGTCATATTTTTAAAAATATGTTAGCAAACCTTTTATTTTGGTTTTTTTTATAGACGTTTGACATTGCTAACTTCGTAATAGTTCGAATTGAGGCGTTATATCATGTTCTTCTGTTAACTATTATTGACATATCCCCAAGATCAAAATACTAAGCATTCAGTTTTGAATATATGATTACATTTTATTGAAAATTCGAATAACAAGATTCTTAAAATTAACAAATATGAAAGCAGATCACAAAACCTATGCCAAATTAAAAAAATTCCAAAAGAAATAAATATAACCAAAACTAATTCCTAAATGTATGTAACTTATATACAGGATGGAATTCTTCTACTCTTACCTAGTTTTATTTCCAGAAAATTATTTATTTGCTCATTACAATAAAAGCTCTTTATTCGCGGGGTATATGTTCCATAAATATGCCACGAATACAGAAACCGTGAATACGGAATGGTAATTTATATAGGATTATAGCGGATATGTTCCTAGGTGACAAAATAAAACAAAAAAATATATATATAAAAAATTTAATTGAAGTTTTTGAGAATTTTGATTAATTATCTTAAGGCTTAGGCAATGATTTGAAGAATTTTGTAATTTTCTCTTGCTTGGCAGTTTTTAAAAGCTCCTTCCATTCAGACTGATACGCAGCAGTCGCAGTAGCAATTTGACTCTTAAAAATAAGACTTCGTTCCATAGACGTTCATAAAGAAATCGCAAAGCTCATTTGCCATTCTTAAACCTTCACTAAGATTTTTCAAATTAAATGTCACGTTTTCAGTGCTTGTTGAAACCTATTCTTCAATGGGTTGTGAATTTAACATTTCCTCCAAGTCGGTTTCAGTCAAATCTTCATCTTACGATTCAAGCAATTCTATCTGTTCGAACCCATCTCGTCCTATTCCATTCGCGATTTCGGCTATGTTTGCAGTCAAAGTTTGAACTTGCACAGATTCTTCGCCATTTTCCGCAGTCAGAGCAGGCCAGTTTTTTCCAACATGGCTTCAGTTCTTCCAATGATTATTTTATGTTTACGATGCATTTTGCTATATCAAATTTCTTCCAGCATTCGATAACATTCATATCAGGATTACATTCCATATTTTCCAACATGATTTTGAAGGTTCGTCTAATGTAATAGAGCTTAAAGGCCAGGATTATTTCTTGGTCCATAGGTTGAAGCAAAGCCGTCGTGTTGGGAGGTAAAAATGTCACTTTTATATTTGAATGCATAGTTTCAAGTTCGCTAGGATGTCCTGGTGCATTATCTAAAACTAGAAGTGCTTTAAATTCTAAGTTCTGTTTTTTTTAAATAAGTTTCAACTTCAGAAACAAAATAATTCCGGAACCAGTCACAACAAATAGAGCTTGTAACCCACGCTTTCTTATTAGCACGCCAAAACACTGGCAGGTTGAATAAAGAAACCGTGAATAAAGAAATTTTTAGCCGCGTATATAGGAATTGGGTCGCATTTTTTTCATCCGCGAATAGTGAAACCGCGAATGACGGAAGCGTGAATAAGGAGCTTTTACTGTATCTGAATTTTTAATTGCTCTCTTTTTCTCTTTTTAAGCTTCATATATTTATTAAGATTTCTGCATGCATTATTAAATAAATTTTTAAATCATAGACCTATAATTTGACACTAAAAGGCTTTTACGTTGTCTTTTCTAAATATTATAAATATCTTAAAATAAAATTTAATGTTTTAAAATAGCCGATATGAATATTAAATATCCATATTTTTCAAACAATCAAATATAAAAATTACAAAACATAGAAGTGTTTATGCTTTACTTTTTTTTATACACGCAGTGGAAAATATCCAAGATATCGTCAAATTGTCAGACATTAAAGATGAGTTATTTTAATTGTCTTAAATACATTCAGTTGATACATTCTATTCCCACCCTAAAACGTCCTAAAATATATTAACATGATAGCAATATTAAAAATGTAAATAACCAACCATCTACATTTCAACTTTCCAAGGTATTTTAATTTCTCTTTTTTCATACATCTTATAAATTGTCCAGATATTTAAAAAAAAATCCCCCCCTTCTTCATTTTTAACAATAAAAAGAAATCATCCAATCAAATGTTTGATACAAAAAAGGCAGTTTAAATTTCGGAGAAGAAATATAACCTACTGTTGGAAGTTAAGCAAAAAATAAATAAATAAATAATTTCAAAAGATTGCCAGAATTCAAAGAAAATTATTTGACTTTTAAGTTGGCATCATTAAAAAAATAGTTTTTTTAAAATTCAAATGATGTAAAAATACCTTTGTACAAAAATATTTTAGTAAGTTGTCGAAGAAAACTCTAAAATTCAGCTTAATTTTTAATTAATTAAAATTTGAAAAAAATTGCATTTTCACACTCTTAGATATAAATGTGACAAATTCGGTAACTACAGGTCAAATTGTCTGACCCATAGAAAGCCAATAAACACTCATACATACATCTTTATTATTACAACAAAATTTTATACTCCTTTTCAGTAAAATATTGCACAATTTTTCTCGATATTTCGTTATGATTCATTTCAATTTTAAGCATAATTAATTACCTATTTATAAAAATTTTAATTTTCGGATAGGAGTTTAGAAAATGCTTAAAATGCTTACAAACAATTTCAATTTCAATTTAAAATTTTTTAAACGTTATTCATCCACATATCAGTGACATACTTTGTTTTTTAATTGTAGTGTATATTCTATATAATAGTAAAACACAATAAAAATGAAATTACTTTTCCAATTAGATGAAAAGGAATAATTAATATTTTTGGTAAATATTTATTAAAAACCAACAATATAATGAATGCGTTCAAAATCTTATCAAGCCATTTTATGAATATTACAATTAAAATTTTTTTTAACTATTTATTACTTTAAGAAAATATCACATTTTATATTTATTTTATTTTAACCAGTCATGTGCTAAAAGTTGCATTTCTTCAGATTTAATTTACGATAATAGTTTTTTTTTTAAATTTGAACTTCCAACTAAATGATGGCAACACGATGATAAAACCTAATTTTTTCCCTTTGACGTGCTCTTTCAGATTAAATTTTATTGTTTTATCCGAAATATATTGTTGAAAATATGGTTAAAAGATATCTTTCACAATTCGTTTAAAATAGAAGTTTAAGTTATATGTTAAAACACCGATACCATTAGAAAGCTAGTTTTTTTTAAATCTTTAACTTGATATACCAATCCTGTTTGTGCGATAATATTTTCGGAAGTTATGGCGGGAAAATGTTGAAATTTCGCTTAATTTTTAATTAATTCAAATTCTAATTAAAAAATTTTTAAAAATATCTCCGAGGTGCACATTCCCGGCCCCCAAATTATGCATGCACCAAATTTGGTCGCTGTAGATCCCACGGTCTGGCCCTTAGAGCGCCAACACATACGCATTGAACTTCATTATTAGTATAGATAAAAAATATGTGTTATTTTTTCTTTAAAATCAGTACAAAATTTAAGAAATAGTTAAAGTTAAAAAATTCAGTTATTAGTAGCTAAAGAGTCGGTAACTTTATTCGGAAAAATTTTTTGAGTTTAATGCTCTAATAATTTATTGGTTAAGCTACCAAAACATTAAAAATGTTTTTTTTCGGTGATGTTGCCAAAATATTAAATATGTTTTTTAAAAGAAAGCGAAAAAGGGAAAAAAATATTGAATAAAGGATTTAGAGGTTTCAAACGATTATAAAAACCTAAGCTTTGCCTTTATTTTTATAGAAACTATCACATTTTATAATGAAAAAAAATTTATTGAATTAATGTTACAGATATTGCAAACGATTATAGAAATATGCCATTGAGTCGGGATTCCTGTCTAAATTCGATGTGGTTTACCGTAAAGAAGATTTATTGAATTAATTATTTAGATATTGCAAACGATCATAGAATCCTTTGCTTTGCATTTATTTTTTTTAGAAAATATCACATTTTATATTTATTTTATTTTATCCACTCACGTGCTAAAAGTTGCATTTCTTTAGATTTATTTTGAAATGATAGTTGTTTTTTTTTTAATTCGAATTTCCGATATTCTTTGATTTTATCCAATCACGTGCTAAAAAAACATATTTAAAATATTTCTTTAAAAATTCGTTAAAAATAGAAGCTTACGTTATAAATTTAAAAAACTGATACCGTTAGAAAGCTAATTTTTTTATCTTTAAATTGATGTAAAAATCATGTTTGTGCAATAATATTTTTGGAAGTTATAGATGAAAAACGTCGAAAATTCGCTTAATTTTTTATTAATTCAAATTCAAATTAAAAATTCGAAAAAAGGTCTCCGATGTGCACATTCCCGTCCTCCAAGATATACATGTACCAAATTTGGTAGTTGTAGGTCCAACGGTATGGCCTGTAGAGCGCCAACACACACACACACATTGAGTTTTATTATAAGTATAGGTAAATAATTTTTTATTTCAACATATTTTTACATTCGAAACTTTTAAGTGTAACATTTTTAAATGTAACAAACAATTAATTTTTATTAAATATAAAAAAATACATACATGTCACAGAAAAATAAACATTTTCACAAACGGACATAAATAAATAACATAGCAAAATCTGGAATAACATATGTTTTTCTCCCTTTTTTTGAATCTTTTCTTATTGCTTTTAAGTCCCCCCCCCTTTTTTTGCTTTCCATTGTTTCACATTTCAGTTTTTTGTATACTTTTCACATTAACTTTGCATTCTTCTCAAATAATTCAATAATGAATAATTTTTTATTTTAATAGAGAAGATATATACACAGTCGATAGAGTTCTATAACTTCTTCCTTTCTATAACTTTTAAGGATTTTATATAGAATATTTTAATATGGGTCTTCTAAAATGATTTGACAATTTTTTTTTTACATTTCTGTCCATGAGTTTTACCGTAATTTGCAGATCTATAATCTATTGGTGGTTCTTCATCAATTGTCGCCATAATTTTGTTTTTTACTTTTTTTATCGCCTGAATCGTTACTGATGTATATTTTGAGATTTAGTTTTGGGATTTTGACTGATTTTTTTTTCTTTACTGCTGTTTTTTGTCAAAAGGATATATAAATATTTCATAGTTGATAAACAACTTATATAATCAATATAAAGATATTCTAACATCAAAAAAGAATCTTGGGAAGAAAATAAGAATTTCCAACAATTTTAGATTCATTCTATTCAGTCAAAGTTCCAATATTTTATATCAAATGAATTTTTAATTGAAAATTTAAAAATGTGTCTTAATATTATATTCTAAGTAAATGTATCTTAATATTCCAATTAATATTTATTTCTGAGGGAAAAACAATGTTAAATGCATACAACGACGCTATGTTTCTACATTCATTTAAGAATAATGGTTATAAATAACAGTAATGAAAACAAATTCACAAATACATTTAAAAACTGAGATTCATTTAACTGATCACAGGGTCTCCAGATTAATAAAGAAAGAAATTATATAAAAACTATTAAATTAATTATATTAAAACTATTTTATTAATTCAAAAATGTAACTTTTTCATTCTAAAGAAATTTGCACAAAAAGACATTTGATTCGAATCATAATTCGATAGAAATACTTAACGTTTAAAAAAATCGTTTGCGTCCTTCCAAGAAAAAAATAATTTTTTTTTATTTAGAGGTGAGATGTAAATAATTAAAAAAGAATTTGTGAACGCGATAAAAGACTAACATACTTTTAAAATATGAAATAGTATCCAATCTAAATATTTCAAAAGATTGAGATAATTCATGTTTTAAAAATTGATACTAAATATTTTCAAACTGCTTTGTTACTAAATTGAAAACCGCATGTCTACACATTTTTGATTAACTTCTCGAGTTAATAAATGTGTTTCTTACAGTCATAACATTAACAGTTAATATGTGTATGAATTTCTGAAAATTGTGCCGTGTTTTATTTCTGCACACTGGTTTAAGTCACTTGAAAAAATATTTGTATCATTTAAATAATATTTATAAATATTTAATAAACAAAAATTTCTGTAAATAGTTTAGAATACCTTCAAATAGTTTGGTATGCAAAAAAAAAATGTATAAAAATTTATACCCATTTCTAACCTGAAAAAGGATTATGAAGGAATTGGGGGAGTTTTATTGAACGTTCATCTCAAAGTGTGCAGGATGAAATTTTGAAATTAACTACTGGAATTGCTTCAAAAATTATTTTGAAGATGTTATTGCAAAATTAGTGAAAATGACTCAATAGTAATGAATTTCCAACTAGGCAGTTGGATTAAGGTTTTGATCACAGAAAAGTCGATTACAAAGAGATTATTAGTAAATTTGTTTGCCAGACAAATTTGTAAAAAAACACAGATTTTATGTATTATAAAATATTAGAACAATAATAATAATTAATAATATTTTAACAATAATTGATTGGTACTTATATTCCCATTATGTTCACCTGATTTTAACAATATTTATAAACACCGAGTATCCATGAATCATAAAAAGATGAAATAAATCATAAAGTTACTAAAATAAAAATTTAGCCAAAAAGAAATCATTAGCATGCTATATTAAAAATGTTTTGAGGTATAGATTTAAATTACTCTATTTATTAAAAGATGAACTTCATAGAATATATTGCCTTGGTACCGATATGCCTAATACTACCAATGAGACGAACATTTTTTCAGTTGTTGAGAAGCAAATAAAATAATTGTGCATTATGAATATGACTCTCTGCTATTAAACACCTAAATTATTAACACATCAAGGAATTTTTGTAATTGAATAAAGTAATTTAACCATTTAGAAAAAGAAAAAAACAACAACTTATGCGATCACTTACGCATCAGAAGTACCGAACTTAACTGAATCATAATAATAATATAGTTCTAAAATAGAACATATCATTTAATTAAGAGGAAAAAATCTCCTTGTCAAGTAGCTAAGAAGACTTGAGAGAACGACTGCACTTTGTTGTTCTTAGTTATTTAATATGCTGCGTTTTTAAAATACGCGGATATTAGTTGATTTTCGTTAAGAACCTTTGAGCTTTCAGCGCGTATTTTCCAAATTTTATCGCGTAGGTTTTCTAAGATGACTATCGAATTTGGGGGACTTCTCAATTTTAGTGTTTCTAAGAATTTTGCGCTTCACGTACTTCCTGGAAATATTAAGAAAATGATTGTTTTGATACAGATAAGAGATTTTTTAATGATGTCATTGAAAATTAGACGGGCGCAGACAAGCAATGATTAATTGAATATACTTAACATTATATTAGGGAATATATATTATTACATTCCCTGATTATAATCATATTCAGGAATATTAAAAATATTACTACTCTAATCTTGGCACAATAGCTAATTACAAACCTTTAAAGATAGGTACATACTTCCAATAAAAAAACTATTAGAAATCACGTAAATAAAAAAATTGCATGCTGAACCCCCAAAAAAAATAAATAAATAAATAATAAAATAAAAAAGTACAACTGAAGAAATAACGAAGTCCAAATTTTTATTTGTTTCTCACCCTTCTGTCACTCATATTTAATAGAATGCTCTTACTAAACTAATAATTTAAACAAAATATTTTTTATTTACTATGACTAAAATTGACGCATTAATGAATGTTTGTTTATAATTATTTTACACAGCATTAGACAAAATCAACAACCGACAAGTGATATAACTACTCGGAGGGTATGAAAAATGAAGATGCTTTCGGTGGTATTTTTAAAAAAAGAATATCCTGAATGACGGCAAAATGTTGACGTAGAGAGAAAAAAAAAGGTCATGGCTCAAACGCCTGTTATCATATTGTTACGGATTTCTTCCTTATAGTAATCCGTCGGGTTCTTTTACTCGTATAGTGGGTGTGTATGGTGTGAGAAGAGATGAGCACACACAATGATCAGTCCTTTAATAGACGACACAACACAGATGACGCTTATTTACGTGATGAAGTCAGGACAGAACAAAGACGACAAATATTTACAGCAAAACTATGAACAGAAGATAATTATATACAGCCCAAACGAGCAAACAAGACAGCCCACCAACAGTACTTTATTGCAGACAGTAACCCACAATGGCAACGGTAGTCCACATGCAGAAACTCCGTAGTGACAACGTCCACAGCTCACAAAGCGGCAAGACAGGATTCATCAGGAGAGGAAATCTTTAAGGGATTCTTTTATACGCTCAGGTAGGTCTCTCCCGAACGGGCTGAAACTGCTCCGCTGTTTCTTCTTGCTTTCGCTGCCAACTCACTACTTCACACAGCGGGTTATTTCTCAGTTCAGGACTGCTCCATTTCCGATGACGGCACAACGGGTAACAACACACAACACAGGTTTCTTCAGAATGGCAATCCAGCACTCCTTCGTTGCTTCGGTATTCTCTCGGCAATACCTCCGCTCAGGACTACTCTTCCAGACCTTTCAGTTCAGGTCCAATCAGTCGACCACACAGTCAAGATCGACAGAAGACAGATCGAGTGCACACTCCGCCGTTACTCCGGTACTCTCTCGGTGACTCCTCTGTTCAAGATCTCTCTATTCAGGTCTTCTCAGATACACCATACCAGACCTCTCAGAATCCAGCTTCAGATGGTTCGTTATATAGTGGTGGAAAGCGGGGCTAAAAGCCTCTGGATCATTCAGGCCGTATCTCGGCTCCTGATGGACGGATCGGAAAAATTCTCAATGTATCGGGTATTACCCATTTTGTCGCCAAATTCGTCGTTAAGTCTGTCGCAAATCTCTGGGATCACTGACGTCACACACAGGCATTATTCAATACAGATTACTGTAAATATGTCTTCCTTACAATGGCATTATTAGCGCAGGAAAGCAAAATTACAGGTTCGTAACAATATCTACGCCACAGCAACCAACTTGAGGAATATTCGTCGTAGGAAGGTATTTATCCACAGATTTATATGAAAAAAAATGAAATTCTGAGCCTCATAAATCTCCCAATTTTGGTTGCAGAAAATTGTTTCCTTTATTGTTTCAAATCTTTATGCATCAAGAATATCTCATTAAATATGATTACTAGAAACAAAAGATTTTATTAAAATTTCGTTTTTTTTTCAGAATAACATTTATGCACTCTAATAAATATGAAATTACCGTCTGTTGAAGCCCTTTTATTGAAAATGTATACCAGCCCAAAATTGTTTAAAAATTATCCGAAGAGGAGGAGCTACAATGAAAGTACCCAAAAGCCTGCTTGATATATTACTTGTAATAGGAATTTAATTTACAAAACATAGCACAAATTCAGGTCTATCTATCTAGTGTAGAGAATATTGCATGCATATCGGAATTTCACCTATTAATGGTTTTGGTACAAATTTGATAAAGATTCGTTAATTTTGCAATCAAGATTGCATGTTAAATTTCGTATATCTGTTTAATTCCTTTTTTCAAATCGAATTATCATATTCTGATATAGATAAACGTACCTAAATGCTAGGTCAAATATTCTCTAAAATTAGCACAGCTAGGAAATTACGGTTACAAGATTGCGTACTAAAATGTATCTAGATTCTCGAGATATTGCATTCACATGTTCTAGATAATTAACTCAACGATGTCTTTCTCACAAAATTTGATACAAATCCACAATTTTAATGTGAAAAATGATGGGTTATCTCTTTAACAAAATAACTTGGCTTGTTACATCGATCTTGCAGTGAATGAGATCTTCTTAAACTTGCTATAAATTATTAATTATTCTTTATCATACTTGTAATTAAAATACAGCAGCAAAAATTGTTTTCTGTAAAGTTTTTACAATTAAGCCAAAAACTAAATCATTTTATATTTTTGTCCGTTGTCCTATTCTAACTTTTAATCGCCGAAATTTACACACCAACGGCAGCATTGTTTGTATTTTACTCTTACGAAATCGAAGGGTCGCGGTGATTTGTGGTAAGGTTCCATTTTCTGAACCCCGAAGTTCCAGGTCAGAGATCCGATTCCACCAATGAACAGTAGTGAATGTCTGGTCCACAGTAAATCCGTCTGGACCAAATGCGCCTTGCCTGTTACCGTGTGGAGGAAAATTGCGAGAGGCAAGTACCAGTTCAGGTGAGGTTTGACCATGACTCAAAATTAAGGACGTAGTCCCATAACAGCCTTAGAGTGGCTGTAAAACAAGACTTTAATATTACTAACTAGACTCGTTGGATTCATCTTATCTCCAAGGCAGGATTTTCAAGGTTTGACAGTTTCACCTACTCATCCAAATTCGGCATGTCGACGCATTCGACGGCTTGCGACAGCCTTCACTCCACAAGGTCACATTTAAGTGTCATATATATGTTGTAAGCATGTAATTTTTTAATCAGAAAGCAGTTTCGAAGACAATGAAGAGACTTTCTATTTTTAGACGTCGTTTAATTTCCTCCGAGGAAATCCTGCCTAATATACAAGCAGGAGCACACACAACACAAAACGACGCGAAGTGAAATGAGGAAAGGAGATTTTTAGAAGAATTTGTCGATTCAGCGGTATATTTGTCACTTCACTCGTAGAGTGGGAAACTTTTAGCCGATTCAGCAATTTTACAAAGCTTCTGTTGAATTAATTAGACAGAAAAAGTGAAATGGGATCAGGAAATAAGAGAATATTCTAGAAGGAAGTTAATATGGGCTAAATTGAGCTAAAAATTAGGAAATTAATTAAGTTTAAATTAAATTTAAAAATAAAATTATATATATACACTGAAGTGACAAAAGTCATGGGATAGCAATATGCAAATAACAGATGGCAGTAGTATCGCAGCAAAAAAGTATAAATGCGCAGTTCGTTTTCCAGAGCTTTCATTTGTGTTCAAGTTATTCATGTGAACAGGTTTTTCGTGATTTATGGCGGCACGACGAGAATTAACAGACTTTGAACGTGGAATGTTAGTTGGAGCTAGACGCATGGGTCATTTCATTGCGGATATCGTTAGTGAATTCAACATTCCGAGATCAACAGTATCAAGAGTGTGCCGAGAGTATGAAATTTCAGGCATCACATCCCATCATGGACAGCGCAGTGGGCGACCACCTGCACTTAACGACCGAGACCACCGACGTCTGTGTAGAATGGTCAATGTTAATAGACACGCAACACTTCGTCAAATAACTGCAGGAATCAATGTGGGACGTGTCCGATAGGACTGTGCGGCGAAATTTGTCTTCCTTGGGCTATGACAGCAGTAGACCGACTCGAGTGCCTTTACTGACACCACGACATCGCCTGGAGTGACTCTCCTGGGCTCGTGAGCATATCGACTGGTCCCTAGACCAGTGGGAAACCGTGGCGTGGTCAGATGAGTCACGATTTCAGTTGTTACGAGCTGATGGTAGAGTTCGAGTGTGGCGCAGACCCCACGAAGCCATGGACTCAAACTGTCAGCAAGGCACTGTTCAAGCTGGTGGCGGCTGCATAATGGTGTGGGCTGTTTTTACATGGCATGGACTCGGTCCTCTGGTGCAACTGAACCGAATATTGACTGGAAATGGTTATGTTCAGCTGCTTGCAGATCACTTGCAGCCATTCATGGACTTCACGTACCCACACAACGATGGGATTTTTATGGATGACAATGCGCCATGTCACCGGGCCAGAACTGTTCATGATTGGTTTGAAGAACATTCCGGACAATTCCAGCGCATGATCTGGCCACCTAGATCGCCCGATATGAATCCCATCGAGCATTTATGGGACATCATCGAAAGGTCCGTTCGTGCCCAAACTCCTGTATTATCCACACTTTCACAATTATGGACGTCTATACAGATAGCATGGCTCAATATTCCTCCAGAGGACTTCCAACGACTTGTGGACTCCATGACACGTCGAGTTGTTGCACTTCACCGGGCAAAAGGAGGTTCGACACGATATTAACAGCCATCCCATGACTTTTGTCACTTCAGTATATATATGATGATATTTTAAATCTTAATCTATATCTTAGTGATACTTAAATGATAATACTATTTCTGATCTTAATCTCTTTCTTAATGATACTTAAATGATAATATTATTTCTGATCTTAATTTCTAATTATACTAAAATCTTAATTCATTTCTTAATTTTTATCTTAATTTAGTCCATATTAACTTCATTCTAAAATGTTCCCTTATTTACTGATCTAATTATACCTTTTTTTAATTTAATTAATGCTCCAAGAGCTCTGTAAAAATGCTGAAACTAACGGTTCTCACGCTCCAATTGAAAAGATAAAGAAGTCAAACTAAGAGAATTATTTTAAAAGATACCTATAATTCCCTTACCTTTCGGCCTTAACGTTCCACAATCCTATAAGAGGGAATAAAGATAAATTTTTATTAGAGAATATGCGAGAAAGTTCTGGAAGACCACTCCCTTTGGGTACTTTGAGTCAGAGATGAACTTTATTCACTTTCCGTTTCTCATATTCCTCAACAAAGAGCACCTTATTGTTAATGCTATCCCATTTATATGTAATGATCTAGAATACTGAATTTATATCACTTTATATCACACCATATTTCATTCGTCAAGTGTGTTTTATTTTTAATTTATTGTATTCGCAGAACAATAAACAAACTTTTAAAACAATTTCTGAAAAAAAATAAAAAGAGAGAAAAAATGAAAGAAAGAAAAAAAATTTAATGACATTTTTTGGGGACAATAAGCTTTAAATTGAATAAATTTATTTTCGTTTATGAATAAGTAGAAAATAAAATGTTGTCGTTGCCCTGACAAAAGTGAAGTTTAAGAAATGCGACAAATGTTGCATTTCAGTGTTGTTTGTTTACTTTTTCCGATTCATCGGTACACACTTCGAGACTTTCATAATTTCAACACCGACACTTGAAAGTCGGTTTTTCCAAAAGTTTTTAACATGCTGAAATCGCTCGCGAACGTATTCTGGGAACATGGTCATTACGTGGAAATTTGTATAACACATGTTTATCTTCCGAAGTAGTTGGATTTCCGACAACGTAAGCGAAATCAGTGATGAAATAGATGGGTAGAAAGTTGACTGTCGACGCCAAATCTCAATTATCAACTGTTAGACGGCAATGAATGCTGGTTTGTTTGCTGACCAGAGGAGCGAAGTGCACACGTGTAGAATGGTGATTCTGATACGTACTCTTGAGATTGATAAGAAAATTTGCTTCTTTAAAGAGTTATAAATATAGCTACAAAGTTTATACAAAAGTACTGATGATTGTAAATTGTATACCAAAGCATCTTAAAAAAACTTTTTAATGGGCCAGCAGTTTTCCGAAATTAAGCTAAATCAAACGAAAATTAATAGATGAATCTAACTTAATACTTGAGAAACCGCGTTAGTCTGATGATATAGTCTTGACCAGTGGGTTTTATATTCCAAATCCGATTTCACTGATCAAATACCCGAGGAGATTTTCAAGTTAAAAAAAAACTATCATCGCAAAATTAAATCTAAAGAAATGCAACTTTTAGCACGTAACGGGATAAAATAAAATAAATATAAAATGTGATATTTACTAAAAAAATGCTAAGCAAAGGTTTCTATAATCGTTTGCAATATCTAAATAATTAATTCAACAAATCTTCTTTATTTACAGTAAACCTGATTGAATTTAGACAGGACATGCATTGAAATCCCGACTTAATGGCATATTTCTATAATCGTTTGCAATATCTGTATCATTAATTCAATAATTTTTTTAAAATATAAAATGTGATAGTTTCTAAAAAAATAAATGCAAAGCCAAGGTTTCTATAATCGTTTGCAATATCTAAATCATTTATTCAATAATTTTCTCTTTTTTTCGCTTTCTTTAAAAAACATATTTAATATTTTGGCAGCATCACCGAAAAAAACATTTTTAATATTTTGGAAGAATAACCGATAAATTATTAGAGCATCAAACTCAAAAGGTTTTTCCGAATAAAGTTACCGACTTTTTAACTACTAATAACTGACTCTTTTAACTTTAACTATTTCTTAAATTTTGTACTGATTTTAAAGAAAAAATAACAAATATTTTTTATCTATACCATAGGTTCCCAACGTGAGCGATAACGTCCCTTGTGGGCGTTTGAAGCTTTCAGGGGGGCGATGAAAGACCCAGAGAAATTTAGGAAACGTTGTTATGGCACGAAGGGGCGTTGGAGGATTAACCCAATATAGTGTACAATTACTTCAAGGTGAGATTCTAGGACATTTTAAGCATGGACAGACCAGACTGGGTTTTGTATCATTTTTCCAACGTCAACACAGCAGGATCACCTCAGTTACAAGAACTAATGGAACTCACGACAAATGAGGATCTAAAAATTAAATTCAAGAATTTTGGTCTATTTCACAACTGCATTCAGGATTATGGTCGATTGTTCAACGACTTCTGATGGCATTCCCCTCTTCATATTTAGCAGAACGTGGGTTTAGTGCTGAGGCAACATTGGTAACGAAAAAGAGAAATCGGCTTCATATTACTGAACGCAGCCACTTTCGATTGTTTTTAAGTGAAATCGAGCCTGATATTAACAAGTTCCTTAAAATGCATCAAATTCAGAAATTTGATGTCTTTAAATTTTAATAAAAATACTTTTTAATATAATTAAGTATGTGTTTTGATGCGTCACTGAAACTGTAAATTTATTTATTTAGAAAGCAATAGTTTATTACGAATTAATTCGTATCATCAAACTCCCTGCCTGTCCTTATGACAGGCAAGCTAAAATTTTTATTCTTTTTTTTTAAATAAAGAAGAAATTCAGCAGCGTTTCAATTCCAACAATCTATCTATTAGAATTTTTTTTAATTCTTGTTTTTACCATGTAATATGAACTCTATTATTTATCTTGAGTGGGAGGAGGGGCGATATTGAAATATTCATTAGAAAAAGGGGTGCCAGCTCAAAAAAGGTTGGGAACCTTTGATCTATACTTATAATAAAGCTCAATGTGTGTGTGTTGGCGCTCTACCGGCCAGACCGTAGGATCTAAAGCTGCCAAATTTGGTACATCTATACTTTGGGGATCGGAAATGTACACCTCGGAGCCCTTTTTTTGAATTTTTAAATTAGAATTTGAATTAATTAAAAATTAAGCGAAATTTCAAAATTTTTCAGCTATAACTTCCGAAAATATTGTCGCACAAACATGACTTTTACATCAAATTAAAGATTAAAAAACTAGCTTTCTAATGGAATCAGTGTTTTAACATATAACATAAAGTTCTATTTTAAACGAATTGTTAAAGAAATGTTTTAACCATATTTTAACAATATATTTCGGATAAAACAATAAAATTTAATCTGAACGAGAACGTCAAAGGGAAAAAATTAGGTTTTATCACCGTGTTGCCATCATTTTGACGGAAGTTCAAATTTTTAAAAAAATCAATTATTACTGCAAATCAAATCTAAAAAAATGCAACCTTCAGCACGTGACTGGATAAAATAAAATAAATATAAAATGTGATATTTTCTTTAAAAAATGCAAGGCAAAGGATTCTATGATCGTTTGCAATATTTAAATCATTAATTCAATAAATTATCTTTATTTATACAGGATATGCATTCAAATTCCAGTCCAATGGCCAATTTGTAAAATAATAGGCATATATAATGTTTAATACTATTAATTTGATCTAAATGAAGTAAACAATTGCATTTTATGTAGCTTGAGTCAGTCATTGCATTTATGAATATTGAGTTTTAGATTTCTTCATACTTTGCTTTGTGAGCCATATTTTACAAAATATTTTTATTAATATTTTAAATAAAAGTTGCTACATCAATCAGTCTTCTAAATCATAAATTAAAACTGACTGATTCATAAAATTAAAGAATATTATTAGGAAAACGTGTTCTTTTAGAACTTTCCATCCATTAACTTAAAGAAAATATTAATTTCAGGCCAATCAATGCCCGGAATTACTTCAAGGCTAATGAATATGTGGTTTAATTGAAAATTTTAGAACGCATTACTCATGGCGAACAAGTTGTGCTACTATAAAAAGCGACAGCTAAACGAGTCTAAAAATTACAAAAGTAAATAAATCATTTATGCTGTAAATTGCAGAAATATATGTAATAGTTACTTACTTCCTTGCGGTTATAAACAGATACAGCAAGCAATACTGGTGGGTTTCTTTGATTTCCAGGCATAAGCGGGGCGGGTCGATCCTATTTTAGCCCACCTCTGACGCCAATTTAAAAACACGCCAAATTATCAGCGATAATGATTTTAAAATGGCAACCCTGACAACATCTAAAGAGAAATGCGGCAACCCTATGGAACCTCATTGGTTGATTTAAACTCCGTTAGAAAACTATTTAATCTTATTGGTACTTTCGATTACTTTCAAATACTTTCGATTTGGCGTAATTTTGAAAAATTGGCGAGATTTTGAAAAAGTCGCCAGAGGTGGGCTAAAATAGGATTTTACCAGCGGGGCATATCATCCAGACCGTTGGACCTACAACTCCCAAATTTGGTACATGTTTACCTTCGAGGGCAAGAATGTGCAAATGGGATTCCTTTTTTCGAATTTTTAATTTGAATTTGAATTAATTAAAAACTAAGCGAAATTTTGAAGTTTTTCCGCTATAACTTAAGTTTCAATTTGTAACGAACTTTTAAAGAAATATTTTAACCATAATTTTCAACAATATATTTCGGACAAACCAATAAAATGGATTCTGCAAATGCACGTTTCGAGGAAAAGGAAAAAATTATCTTTTATCAATATGTTGTCATCAGATTGACAAAAACTCAAATTAAAAAACAAATAATTATTGCAAAATAAATATATAAAAGTTTAATTTTCAGCTCGTGTCTGCATGAAATCAAATAAATATGAAATATGTTTTTTCTAAAAACAAAATTTTTTGTGACTTTTACAATATTATTGATTACACAAATCAGCTTTATTTAAGACAAACATGTTTATATATATATAAAAGCATTAAAATATTTAAAACTCATTTCCTGAGTCAACAAAAATTAAATCGAAGCTAATTAGATCGAAACCGAAATTAAAATTTATTTCGGAATTAAACTCAGAAAACTGTGAGTTATCTGACAATGTTCAACAGTATATATATATATATATATACGTAGATTCATGGAAATCTCGAGAACAAATTTTTCGATATTTAAAATACTTATGCTCTTCTCTAAAATACTATGCTCTTCCTACAGAAATAAATAGCTGAAAACAAAACAGAAAAGATAAAGAAAACTGAAATTAAGAAAGAAAGAACATTATATTAAAAAACTCAGAAGAAATTTGTCTTTGCAAACCAACGCTTAGAAAAAGCAAACTTAGTTTTAAATTCCAGAATATTAAAAAAAAAATCAAAAAGTAATGGCTAAATGCTTGCCTTTAATTCCAGGTTATCTCCCTCTCAGAAATACTGTTTAGATTAGATTGTTAAAACAAATTCAGTTTCTTATATCGATACATCAGGAATTTATGTTCTCTGTTCACCGCCGTAATCAAACATGTGTAAAGATATGCGTCATTCATTAGTGCATGGAGACATATTTAATTCACAATTAATGCAATGACGGGCAAGAATTTTTAATGTATTCATCACAAAAAATTTGGCAATTTGGCAAGAGATGACGTTCTTTCTTTACCACAGATGAATCATTAGGATTGATACAACTTATCGAAATGTTAAAATAAACTAATTAATTAGTCAGAAATAGTTGTGTCATAATGAATAGATTAATTAAAATACATGAAAATTTTCATTTAAAACGAAGTGAAACGAGTGCTTTATTAAAAATAATGCACTTTGTAATTTTAATTTGATTTTGCACAATTTCATAGAGAAGTGAATCAAATTGAGATGACTTAAGAAAATGTTTTTCCTTCTGTTCACTGCTTTAGTTATCGGTGGCTGGGAGTAAGGCTTGACTTTGGAACCCTAGGACTTTCAGATT
>JAPMOQ010031357.1:120362-139122 GCA_026543055.1 Argiope trifasciata
TGTGTGTGTGTGTGTGTGTGTGTGTGTGTGTGTGTGTGTGTGTGTGTTAATAGCTAGCCGGAATTGTCCCCTTAAACTTAACATGCCAGAAACGTCTTACGTGACATTGGCGAATAACATTACAAAAATATTAACTCTTGGCATGGATTTACCATTTTTACTGAATCTATCGAGCCATCCTTGGCGAGTTATTTGGCGCTTGATGGCTATAATTAATAAGAATGCATGCAATAGCAATAATAAAATGCATTATTATAAATTTGTTTGAGTACTTTTTTCAGAATGGAACGCAGTGTTATATAGCGTGGATTTCTATGGCAAAAATCGTTTCGCTTATATTTCGCATTGCTAATAAAATTCTAAAGCAAACTTTGCTTATTAAGCGTGGTTTGACTCATATCAGTAGCTTTTGTTAAAGCATCGTATATAATACATAGATATTATTTGTATAAATAAATTGCATTAAAACGCTTTCATACTTTTAATGAACAAAAGCGAATGAAAATAAATGGACGAATACGAGATAAGACATGTGATTATATGTTGATTTCAGTAACAAAAAGAATAAATTATAATTGAATATCTCGCTTAGATAAACACCAGACTTCTGATTAACATAATCGCCGCTAAGGTCAAGATTCGCCAAATATATTCGCTTAGAGTTTATGAAGATTGATGTTCAGATGTGATAACAAATAAATATTACGTAATAGCGAAAAAAAGTCAATAAAAGCCCTGCATTCACTATGAATCTATATCTATACCAATATATAGATGTGAAAGTTTGGATGGATGGATGTTTGTTACTCAGTCACGCCAGAATGGCTGAATGGAGTTTAGTTTAGTTTAGTTATATTAACGTCCCGTTTAAAGCAACACGAAATGGCTGAATGGAATTGGAAGAAATTTAGCACAAAGATAGATTATAGTCAGGAATATAACATAGGCTACATTTTATTCCTGTTTATTGAGTGGTTAATTTTTTATTAATTAAAAACTAACTTTCGCGTCAAAAAGTGGAGGCCGAATCCCGCCAAAGATGAGTAAGGATCCTGTTTTTTTCCCCCAACAGAGTTCAGGTTAGGCTTCGGAGAATTTCTTAGGAGAATTATTTCAAACGATTCTATTTATTTTCTTTGTGTTTGATGTATTTAAAATCAAATATTGTAATGAATCGATCTTTCGGATTCATTCTAAAGTACATTCAAATAAAAATAAAAAAACAGAATAAAGGAAATAAAAATTTTTTAATCTGCATTGCGTTACCCTAAGTGGCGTAGGAAAGTCAGTCATGTGCGTTACGCTAACTGGCGTTGAAAGTTCGAGAGTGATTTTTGACAACTCTGTTTTGATTTAAATTAAAAGTTTAAAAATTATGTGTATAATACTGTTGTAGCTATCTCAACTTCGATCAATCAATGAAATAGATTTGATCGGACTTAATTTGCTGTTTTATTTTACTTTGAGTATGCACTGTAAATAAATTGCTTTTATGTTAGTTGTGTGTTTTTGTTATTAAATTGTATTTATGTTATATATTTTTCGTATATGCTTATACTTTTAAATGTATCGTTTTTAGATTAGGTTTAATTTTTTTATTCATCATTATTTGGTAGTTTTTCTTACATATGCATCAAAATTTCCACGTGAACCGAGTCGCGGGTAATAGCTAATGCGTTAATAAAATAAAGCTCAATGCCGAATATCTTAAAAATTTTAGATAAAGTTCTTCAAATCAGAAAACAATACAGATAACCCACGTAATACAATAGTTGGGCTCCCAAAAAAAATGTCTCTTGTTATACAAAGCAAAGAGCAAGCAAAAAAAAAAAGACATCTAGAATGCTTTTTATATACTTTATACACGAAGGTCGCATCTTTAAGTATAGTAAAAATAAACATGTGTATGTGAATGTGTTGGCGCTCATCAGGCATTTGACCTAGATCTATTAAACTTGGCATATATATCTTTGAGAGGTGGGGATATGCAACTCACGACTGTTTTTTAAAACTGTAATGAGGATTTTGATAAATTTAAATTAAATTAAACAAAATGCTGCCGGCATCAAATTTAAGAGTAGAGAGTCTTCTACGTGATGTGGGCGTCCCGGGTTCGAGTCCTGGTTCTGGCATGGTTGTTCTTCCCTTGTATTCTACCTGTAAGATGTGCTAATGAGTACCCCTGTAAAAATTTCGATAAATTAAGTCAGGTTGCATTTTTAGATTATCACTTTTACATGCTTGTGAAACAGCAGAGCCGCTAAGACCACCCCATTGATAGAATTGATTATAAACTTAATACATATTTATACTTTAAACGTTAAATCTGTGTACCAAATTTTACCCAACCAGTTGTCTACATCTTATAGTAACCATGTGAAACCATATGAAGACAAACAAACAAATTTAGTACAAATGTTTTTTTTCTTTCAAAATTTGATAGTAATCTATAAATTTGGATTATAGGTCGCTTGCCAAATTTCGTACATCTAGTTCTATCCGTTTTCCGCTATCGTGTTCAAAGATAGAGAGACGTAATTTCAAAAATTTATTTTTCAGACTCAAGCGGGCCAGAAACATAAAAATTCCTCAAAATCTTAATTTCTATTTTTTAATATTTTTTTTGGCGTTTATCATATTTTCTATTATTATCCTTCGTATAAGAGGAAGTAAAAATCACTAAAATAACAAATCAAAAATCTATCTCAAACCATCAGAGATGTGGAAAAAGTACAATAAATCCGAATGATTTATTTTGCGACTGTTTAAATATTATTCCATCTATTAAATCCCGATATCTCAGCACGAGTATTCAAATGCTCTTCTATTTTGGCCATTCGGAATGAATGAAAGATGTTTTTCTAACAAAAATTATTCATCTGGTACTTAATTTACACTCTCGTCTGTTGTCTGGTCGTCCTAATTAATTCTTATCTCCTTTTTCTAAAGCCTCAAAATATAAGCTATTGCATATGAGGAATTTACTGAAAATGAATACATTCATTGAAATTTAATGATACATAAAGGAAAAGTATAAATAATACTTATTATTTTTTTTGATAATATTATTTAAGTATACTTTAGGGTAGACATTTTTTTCTTTTTCCATCTACAGCAAAAACAATAAAATTTACTGACTGACCGTAGGCAAAAAGCATAGTTTTTTTAGGTTCAATACACACACTTGATATGACTTGCACCTTGTTAATGGTCATCGACAATGCAAGTTGAATGAGGAACTGCAGTCGTTTGAAATAAAAAAAGCATGCCGGTGGGAATAATGGGAATACATGGAATGAAATCCTCTCCGATCAACTTCCCGTTAAGAATTGTTGCTTTTCTTCTCACCGCATATTGGTCATTTGATTTTAATGTGTGTGATTAGGTAGCACACAAACGTTGTCTTTTTAATCTTGCCGCATGTTGATCTTCAGTTTTCAAGCATGTAAATTTGTAACTTCTAAAGGATCTGCCTTATTGCTGTCTTGTCGTTCCTCGTTTGTTTCAGAAATTCGAATTGGCTTATTTATGCGTGCTGCGCATGGTATATCAATAAGTGACAGATGTTTTAGGACATATTTTTTATCGAATCAATCAACTCAATATACGCTTGTATAATCGAAGTATCGTTTGTCGATTCGCTGAATAAATAGAAAAATTTCTGTTTGCATTGGAAAACTTCCGTTACATATCACGTAATTTGATTGGCATAGATAATAATAATTATATTTTGTATGTGCGAGATAAACTCTGAATAATGTTTGCAATTTGCCCCAGCCAAAATATTATGTACGCTAAATGACAGCATCCTGTGTAGATATATATATTCATTAATGAGGGAAAAAAATAACGCTTGCACTAAATATTTCCCATTTCATTTAACTTTTGAAAATTAACTATTCTATTTATTTTCTTTGTATCTGATGTATTTAAAATCAAATCTTGTTAATGAATCTATCTTTCAGATTCATTCTGAAATACTTTCAAATTAAAAGAAAACAGAATAAAGGAAATAAAAAAATTCTAATCTACATCGCGTTACCCCAACTGGCGTCAAAAGTTGGTGAGTGATTGTGACATCAATTGTGTTTGCCTGTGTTGACAACTGTGTTTTCATATAAATTAAAAGTTTAAAAATTATGTGTATAATACTGATATAACTATCTCAATCTCGATCAATAAATAAAATAGATTTTACCCGGATTTTAAAGAAATACGAACTTCATGTGGTGTTTTGTTTTATTCCAGTTGCACACTTAAATAAATTGTTTTTAGGTTATCTGTGTACTTTAAATTTGGTTAAGTTATATTTTATGCTATATATATTTCGTATATGCTTATATTTTTAAGTAAGGATATTTTTTAGGATAGTTTTAATCTTTTTTATTTGTTATCATTTGAAAGTTTTTCGAAATGCTCGGAAAACGCAAATCTAACCTTTCGAAAAGGAATAATCAAACGCGGATTGGGAAAATAGCTAGAAGTAGAGTCGAATTCTCAAGCAGAATTTAGAAGAATTAAGGAAACGGAGCAACTGGTTACATTTAGAACAGCTGAAACGCTATAAGCGGTATTGGAATAACAGAATTGATCAAAGCATCTTATACATACACATCAAAATTTCCACGCTTTCGAAGTTGCTGGTAAAAGCTAAGTATTACATAAATTATTGTAATTATTCAGTAATACACATAATGCTCCCCTTTTATTTATTTCTAAAAAAATGCCAAGATGCCCAAATTAAAACATAAAGTATTTAACTGATAGTTTTAAGCAGCAGTCAGATTGGCGAACCAGCTGGTCAACTAAGGCCTTGTATGAAATAAATAGGCAATATTTATTGTTTAAGATATTATTTATTTTTTTACATACAAGCTCTTTTGCTCTATTACCTCCTTCCATCTCTCAAGAAGCTTCATTATGCTTATTTCCAGAATCTTTGAGGAGTCGTTTGTCTGGGGGTAGGTTCTTAGTTTATGATCCCTTGTGTTTCAGGTTCGAGACCCGATTTCACCGAAGAATCGCCGTGTAAGGGGGTCTGTTGCACGCTAAAATCGTCAGCCCAAACATCCTTCTGTTGGTGTGGAGATGAGGTAATGGTGATAGCTCAGGTGTCGTCATCGCCATCTGACAGCATCTTAAAATTACGAGGTCCGCCCCAATATAACCCTAGTGCTTCTTTACAATGAGACGTTAATATAACTAAGCCAAACCAAACCTGTTGTGTTTTGGACAAGAAATAATCTTCTAGGTGCGCTTTTTTTTCTGATGAGTTTAAAGCGCTTAAAGCGAAGAGAATTTTTAAAGAACAGAAAGATGTAATAATCAGATGTAGCGAGATCTGGTGAGTATTCAGGATGCGGCAAAACATCCGATTGATACTGCTCGTAGAAATTAAGCTCGATTATAGGCGTAATTTCTACGTACGTTTATATCGATTACTGTGAGGTTCTTTATAACTGTTGTACTAGAGTTTATATTTATTACTGTGCGGTGATTGTCCTAGAGTTGTAAAGACTGTTGAACACGGTGCTTTACGGTGGGTGTAGTAGAGTTTATATCGATTACTATGAGGTAGTTTAGCTCGTAGTAATGGCGCCTTTCCATTCCTATCAAATGGAGAAAAGAACTGTTTTAGGGTGTAGTTCCCGCTTTTGCGACAGTTGGAAGCCTATTGAGCTACACCGAATGCGTTCTGTGCCTATACGATGACATAGACAGCTAATAGATAAACATGCATATTTGCACAAGGAGAGCCATTCGTAAGGCGATGAGAAAGAAACTTTTGGGATACCCTAATATATGTCTAGCTCAAAGCTTTTTGAGTTGTCGCATTCACAGACAAACATATTGTAATTCCAAAAATGTATTTTTCGTACATAAAGGTCTGAAATATAGAGATTATTTAGAAGAGTTAAAAATCTTCCAGTAGTTAAAATGCTTTCTCTGGATAAAATTTTGTGTATGAGAAATTAAATATATAATTGTTAAACTATTTTAAGTTTTAAAATTCTATATTTTCATCCTGATTTCAATACTGATCAGCCAGTAGTAGACAAATTGATACATATTTAATTAAATGATTTTCCACATTTTCTTAAGGATTTATTTTTTAATTATAAATAAAATAATTTTTGCGCAAATGAATGTACTGTTCAAAATTTGTCTAAATAGTAGCATTTTGTTACAAAACGATTATAACGCGCTATGTGAAAAAAAGAAGAAATTCGTGAATTTCAGAAATAGCCACAGAAATCAATGTGCATTTGAATGCAATAATTAAATATGTTAAATCTATATTAAGATAATAATTAAATCTCTGTGTGCGCTATAATTCATATCATAAAATTGGAATCAACATGAATGATAGTGCATATTATTAAAAAATATTTCAGAAACTTAATTTATTTTTGTTACATATACAGTTTAGAGCTCGTGTATTAAGAAAAATTGTCCATTTAACGCAGCTCTCAGAATTTATATGAATAAATTCATGGCTCTAAAGTACACATTAATGGCATATCATAAATTTTTGTCGGTAAATATCATGCTGCTCTTTCTCTTTTCTTAGATACTTTCTCTAATCGAAATACGTAAAGAGAAAGTACAGTAATTGTCAAAAAATTCCATCTCGAAACAGTTATCAAGAATTGGAAACGTCACTACAGTAAAATGCGTACTGATAAAAGTAGAGCAAAATACGACTCTTTCAACCTTTTATTAGAAGTAGCGCATTTATGTTTGATAGATTCCTACAGGAAGACTACGTATTGCAATGGTTCTCATAATACGATTTTGGGAAAATTTCTGTAAAAAATGACCTTCCTGTGAATAGATTTCGTACAAATTTTTAAAGAAATCTACACATTTGACCTCAAGTTCATATATCAAATTTCATTCTTTCTGCTTAAAGTGTTTTTGAGTTGTTTTATTTACAGATAAAAAGGCATACTGATAGACAGGCATAACACCAAAAATGGGCTCCTCATCGAACCCAGGTAGGTTTAACTTTACAGATATAAAAAAATCTCAATTTCTTCTTTTTCTTTTTTTTGACGATTGCAAAATTTCTTATTCTTTCGTATAGAAGTATAGAAAAAATACAATATTGGTTTGTAAAAATTCGAATTTGAGATTTTGTCGAATCTCTAAGATTTAGATCGCCCTGAGTACGAAAATTGCGATTTTTGAAAATATTTGCCTTTTATAAAGATAACACAAAACACATATTGCGATTGACGGATGATATTTGGTTTACGGACATTATACCGAAATTGTAGTAGATTTGTTGATTTCTGTCAAACTTTGAACAAAATCCATTTAGAAGAAGCCTGTCTGTTCCGGTGTTCGTATTTTAATTTCAGACGATGGCTACGATTTAAATTAACATTTCTACGGAACGGAGACAGTGAAATGGATAAATTAGATGGATGTATTGATACACGGACTCAACATCCAAAATATAGGTATGTATCAAGTTTAGGAAAATTCATCAACGGGTTGATCGTCTGTTGATCTGTGCATTTTCAATGCATGTAACTTCGGAAGTTCAAACAAACTAAAAAGCATATTGACGTAAATAATTTAAATTTAATATGTTAGCTAGTGGTACAATTGTAGTTTGGTTTCAATTTTGATTTCAATCAGTTAAAGAAAAGGATGTTGTGTATTGATCTTGCGTCAACGATTTATCGCCAAAGGCATCATGATTCAAGTCAGAGTCATCATTCATAACTGTTTTTCGACAAAGGCATGCAGTTGATACATAATATCGGTTTTTAAAAAATCATACTTCTGCTTGTTCAGAAATAAATGTTGAATACTCATGGCGTTCACCTAAGCCTAAGCTCCACAATTTTATGCAGCTGAAGAGGAATAACACGATAATAAGAGAATATATAAGAAAATTTATCGCAGATCAATTCCACTTATTTTTATAAATTTTTTAATCATTTACACGTTTCCACCGTTTGCATCACCTCTGATCCCTTGAAATGTATTAAAGCGGGGTAATACTGTATATCAGAATTTTTTTTCTTCCGTTCTTGAATTGGGATCCATACGGCTTTGCATGGATTTGAATGGATTTGCATAATAACAGTAATGAAATAAAAGGCAATGATGCGACAAGGCTGTTTGAAGAGCGTTGAAGTCACAGAGGACTATAACGTGTTGACAGTGATCGTTAATGCTTTTTACTTCTTTTTCAAAGTCGCCGCGTTTAATAATTATAGGGATTACCAGACTTAAACCTTTTCGCTTGACTTCAATTCTTTTTCTTGACTTTTTATCTTTAGTTACGTTTCAGATCAGTTATTTATAACATTATATTATTAAATGTTTTACTGCAAATTAATGAAGTCGAACATTTATTGAAGGTTTGATTTCAAGTTTTTTTAAATTTCGTAATTGTTATTGAATATTTCGCATTTCGTATTTTGTCCTAGAATATTTTTCCGTCGACAACAAGAAATGGGTGCGACTGTTTATTGATATGAAACAGGTCAATTTAAATAAAAGTATGCATCCGAAGAAGAATTCTAAATGAAATTTGTTAGGTGGCATTAACATCAAAATTACAAATCTGTATGTCGAAATTTGAATAAATAGGCGATAATAAGAAATCAAAAATTCATAAAAGTATTCACTTTATTACACTATAAACTGAAAGCAACGTATTATAATGCAATGTGATAATTGAAGAATATTCCTGGTTATTAAGGGTGGTGCAGTTTTTAAGCTATAAAATGTAAAGGGAACAGGGAAGGATTACAAAAAGGGTCTTAGGGGTCATAAGCCCTTCCAAACTGTAGGCATTATTTTGTAGTATGTAAGAGATTCTACCGTAAACTTCATGTCATTTGAGTAGTTGATCAAGCTATATATGCTTCTTTGATTTAAAAACAAACGATCAGGCCTTTGAGTACCTTCAGGAAACAAGTAAGGAAACACAATTCATAAATTGGTTTTTTTTTTTTTTTGATTGGTTTGGTTTATTCTTTTTCTTACATAACCAATCTTCTTCTTCTTTAACAAAACATTGTGAACTCCAATGAAGCAACAACGTATATTTTATATTGAACATTACGTAATCTAAGTTGGGATAAATTTAATGTTCAAAATAATGGGCATGTTACCTTTTATTTCTGCACGAAATTAATTAAAACTTCAATTTTGCGTTTAAAATAACGTCATATAGCGTATAATTGCATAGTTTAGTTCCAAACTACTTATTCCAGACCTATTTGGTACTTTTTATCTGCATCTGCAGAAAACTTCCTTTACAAATATTAAATCTTTGAGCGTTAGCCGCTCTTAAAATGCCCGTGATGGGAAAACTATGAAATGAAGATGAAACGAATGCCATTGTAGAATTAAATTATTTCCCATGGTTGATGAAACCTGAATCTTAAGAGGAAGATTCATGACAGTATGTATCCGATTACACATAGACGGATGTACAAAAGAGTTTAATTAACCTTTTGGGTGAGTCTTAATTATGCGTATTCTCTGCTATAATCATCCAATATTACTCAGCCGTGCAATGTAATCGTAATTTTTTGCGTCACTATGGGTGCAACCAGTGAACAGCTGATTTCTTGGTGATAAGACAGGGAAACAAATGTTGATAAACTATGTATGAAACAAATAAAATCATAAACAAGCACATTTAATCAATTGTGACAGTTTTCTAAGGCGAAAAGTCAGTCATCTGTAAATTACGTCATACGACATGAAATGGCATATAAGATGAAAAATATAATTTCAAACATTTTATAAAACATATCAACAGAGATTAAGCTATCAAATGGAGAACGTTGTTACTTCTCTAATAGTAAGTGTTCTCATGCTAAAAAGTTTTGTTTTAAATTTTAAGTAGATTTTTAAAAAATTAACCAAATTTATAAATTTTTTTTCAATAATTTCACAACCTATTAATATTCAAAATTCTTTTTATACCATTTAAAATTTAAGAATTAATTTTTCGATGGAACAAAATATCATTTTTCTCTTCTTTTTTTTTTTGAATTTTTTTAGTTTAGTGTATTTTACAACGAAAATATAAACTGCAAAATTTGTCTTGATTCTTGAATTCTTGGATTTATATACGTTGAGACGATATTATTTTTTTTATGAATGTCCAGGCTCGCTACATAATTTAGATATTTGAAAATTTGAAAATTAAAATACAAATAGAAGAATTGTGCCTAAATGCTATCAGACTATGATGATGTCAAACTAAAGTTTTTAATTTTTACACTTTTTTTCAAAGTTTTAATATTGCAGAAGTATTTTTAAATATTTGCAAGAACTACTTAAGAAAAAAAACAGATTTTTGTAAAAAAAAATTCCATATGACATTGACAAGTGCATTTAACTCTACATTAATGATTAACTTTATTGTTCAAAATTTTTATCTAAGAATAAAAATTCTTATTGTTTGTACATTCAAAAGATTTAAAAGTAGAACGCTTTTGAATACAAATATTCAACTATTTAAAAATCATTTATTAAAAATAAATATTTTACACCGATCATTACTATAGAAATTTGTGATCCTTTATAGAAGGGAAATTGCTAAACTAGCCCTCTAAGGCAAGGTGATTGATAGCACGTTAATTTCTATTCTTCAAATTTCATTTATTTAAAAGGAATGCGGATTCTAACAAGTTAAATTACACCTCCCCTCCCTTTCTCTTTAAAAATCTTTTTAAAATTTTCAGGCTTTGTGAAAAACAACTTTATTTTTAAAAATACTGACAACAGTTACTAAAAAAATTTAAATGTGACTCACAAATGTGCATTTTTAACAATATTTCATGCATAATACGTTTTAAAATATAATGTTTGGTTAATTTTTCTTTTACTGCACCAAAATTTTTAACCCAGTTTCAAAAAAAAAAAAAAAAAGAAAGAAAGAAAGAAAAAGAAGAAGGGAAAAAAAAACGAAAATCAGGATAATTATTACAAGTCACAATCATTTTCATCTTCGTAATTTTATAGCAAAATAATGTTGGCAATAGTTAAACTGGATGAACTGACAATAATAGCAAAAGACATGGAGTGATAAATTCAACAGCTAAAATTTAGTTTTTTAAAGTATGATAATGTTTATCAGCAGGAATTGTATATAAATTGCAATGATGTGCATGAGGTAAAAATTATCCAAAATGCTTTATGGACAAACCATTGAGTACAGAGCAACCAAACTTAGCTGGTAATTATTTCTTGGGTAGTAAGAAATAGTTTTTGAAAATGTTAATTAGATTATTAAATGACAAACAATCGAACTTTTAATGTCGAAACTTTTTGGAGCGAAACCATTTATTGCACAAGAACAGTTGATGCACCAGTTTGTAACTAAAAAAAAAATTAGCTCTTTGACAATACTCATTTCATATCCACTTAATTTTTCCTATTTTAATAATTATTTAAAAATAATTTTACATTTTACAATAACACTTTTAAATGTTTTTATCCTTAAATTTATACTCTTAAGCTTTATGAATATATTAAATGTATAATTTAATATATTCTAATATTATAAATATATTTAGAAAGTTATAATTAAGAGCAGTATTTTGAAAATATTTTAAATAGTGACAAATCAACCGTGAAAAGTCATCTTATCACGATACAGAGCCTGAATACGCTTTTTAAGGGGCGGCTTGCAATTATTGTCTTTGAGACCATTTTCCCTTTTCTTAACTTCCAAAACAATATCTATAATGTTTTCAAAAATTAACTTTGGTTTCATCTTTGTTAATTTTTGTTATTTTGCTATAAAATTAACTAACTTTAATTTTATCTTTGTTAATTAAGCCCTTTTAAACAGCAAATTTTAACATTTACTGTATCAAATAATTATGGGCCCCTTTCAATAGATTAATTTCAATATTTCACAAACATAAAAAAAATCGAAGTTCAAATTTAAAATAATTTTATTAAAGTTATAAAAAAGCCAAATATTTTTAGTATGATTTAAATAATATTTAATTTTTAAATTGAAGATTCTCCAAATTATAAAGCATCATTTATTTTTAGAATAATGAAAAAAAATATATATATATAAAAATTCCAAAAAGTAATAAATTAAAAACAAAGTTTCAAAACTTGTTGTTGATGTTACTTATGGCATTTCACAAACCCGCTGACAGTTATCTGATAGCGATTTAAGCGTCTCTGTTTTTTTCAGCAGCTCTAATTAGGACCAATACGACTTAGCTACTCCATGCGTCACATTCGCTTGCACAACCCCTTTTTACAGGAAGAGCACAGTCATGCTCCAGTCAGATAGAACACGGAAGAACCATCCCCGAATCGAGATTCGAACCCGGACTCTCAGATTACAGGGAAGAAGCTCTACTCCTATGTCAGTACGCTGGCTGTTTCAAAATTTAAAAGATATTTGTTCTCGTTAGAATGAATTCGAATGAAAAACCTTTGTAATTGAGTTAAAATTATTTAAAAAAATACCCAATAAAAGATATTGTTTCAAGTGCCTAAAAACCTGTGGGTAGCCATTCTGTCTTATCAATTTACCTTTTTAATAATCTTGTAATGCTACATTGTTTTGCTCTGTAGGTTTGAATCGCATGAATTTTTTTCATTACACCCAAACGCTTTTCGATTATCTATTTTTAATAATTAATCATAATTAATAATTGACATAGTATTTTGTTATTTTGAGAAAGCAGAATAGTTGGGTTCAACTTTCTTTTTGAATAAATATTTGATACTGTTGTAATTATTTCTTTATGCCAATTTAAGGCCAGAAAACAGAATTTTATTTTTTAGATTAAATATTTTATGCAGATTTGATTATCATTAAATATTATGCAGATTAATGTTATTAAAAACTACGAGGTGGAACGAGAAACGATTGACCCATACGACTTTTCTAGTTGATAAATTAAGTCAATCTTAATGTAAAATAATTTTTGTATCGAATTGAAATCGTTTGCACCAATATGTTCTTTTGACTGGATAGTGTAATACGAATTTTATCAAATCACATGTATCATAATTTCAAGCAAAAATAAATTTAAGAAAATATGGAATGAAAAGATTCTTTAATTGAAATAAGGCTTTATTAATAAAATCTCAGTTTTGTCAGTTAGTTACAAAATAATTAAACCAAATCTAAGCTTTTAGAGTAATTCGGATAGCTTTTGAAATAGCGGGTCATTTAACGTATTATATCTGAAAGACCAAGCTTCACTTTTTTTTTTTCTTTTTTTTTAATTTATGTTTTTTCGGAAAAAATATTTAACTACGAATCGCATACAGATTTCATACAAATATTTTTCAATCTTACGTACATATGAACTGGTCGTTTCAATGATAAAAAAAAATCACGAAAGTGCACTTAATACAGTATATTATTTGGAAAAATATACTTATAATAAAGCTCAATGTATGTGTGTGTGT
The DNA here is from genome assembly GCA_026543055.1 of Argiope trifasciata. Taxonomy (NCBI): domain Eukaryota; kingdom Metazoa; phylum Arthropoda; class Arachnida; order Araneae; family Araneidae; genus Argiope; species Argiope trifasciata. The sequence continues at coordinate 133,794 of JAPMOQ010031357.1, forward strand.
GTTGGTGCTCTACAGGCCATACCGTTGGACCTACAACTACCAAATTTGGTACATGTATATCTTGGAGATCGGGAATGTGCACCTAGGAGACTTTTTTTCGAAATTTTAATTAGAATTTGAATTAATTAAAATTTAAGCGAAATTTCGACGTTTTTCCACTATAACTTCTGAAAATATAACCGGACAATCATGAATTTAACATCAATTTAAAGATTAAAAAATTAGCTTTCTAATGGTGTCAGTGTTTTAATGTATAACTCAAGCTTCTATTTTTAAAGAAATATTTTAACCATGTTTTTTTAGCACGTGACTGGATAAAATAAAATAAAACAATGACGGAAGTTCAAATAAAAAAAACAATTATCGCAAATCAAATCTACAGATATGCAACTTTTAGCCCGAGACTGGATAAAATAAAAATATATATAAATGTGATATTTTCTAAAAAAATAAATGCAAAGCTAAGGTTTCTATGATCGTATGCAATATCTATATCATTAATTCCATAAATTATCTTTATTTACAGTAAACCCGATTGAATATAGACAGGATATGCATTGAAATCCCGACTTAATGGCATATTTCTATAATCGTTTGCAATATCTGTATCATTAATTCAATAATTTTTTTTTCCTTTTTCGCTTTCTTTAAAAACATATTGAACATTTTGGCAATATCACCGAAAAAAACATTTTTAATATCTTGGAAGCATAATCGATAAATCATTAGAGCATTAAAGTTACCGACTCTTTAACTACTAATAACTGAATCTTTAAGCTTTAACTAATTCTTCAATTTTGGCTAATGAATATGTGATTTAATTGAAAATTTTAGAACGCATTACTCATGGCGAACCAGCTGGACGCCAAAGGCGGCAAGTTAATAATAAAACAAAAAGCACGATTCTAACCGAAGGCCGGTAACACACGCGTCAGCCATGTTTTGACCACTAAACTGTGCTACCTTCTAACACTTTAAATGGAAGTTGAATATACTTATTTTAATAGTTAATTATAAAAAATGGCATGTATTTTTTTTGTGTAAAATCACATTTCTTTCATGAAAGACACCTATATAGCTGAACTTAAAAAACCAAACCTTACTTAAATATAAAAGATAATTTTTTTTTCAATATATATATATATTGAAATTTATATGCAAGAATACTCGCTTAAAGATATAAAATTCCATTCTAAATATCATATATCATTAATAAACCTCGCTAGGATAAATTAGATTTTTTTGTTTCAAAACTGTTTTGTAAAATCAGCAAAGTGTCATTTCATGTAAGAAAGGTGTAATCCTTAAAACATGGAACGCATGCAATTTGTACTACAGAAATAATCTGTAATTCATTTCTCGGATACTTGTGTGCTGTGAAGCATTTGAAGTGCGGGAAAAAAGATAAGTATCCGGCGTGTTATTCGTAATGTTCGATAAACCCTGCTTCACCCAACGTCTGTTCAAGGCCACCCAAGCAAGGTCATTTCGTTCCCGTTGACTAACCATAGAAATGAATGGTTATTTAATAATTTCTCGTACTTTTTTTTTTTTTTTTTTTTTTTTTGTAAAATTTGGAAAGAAATTGAATAATTATTTCGACAAAGTAAAAAAAAAAAAGTCATTATTAACACATCTTTAAAAAAAGTAACGTAACGCTTTGTTTTTATTTTTTCGTCAGACCAGTATTATAAATAGAATAGATAAGGAAATTCCATTTGAATTTCTTATCTTCAAAATGGATTTAATTCCATTAGATTTTCTTATTCTTGACAGAAGAAATAAATAAGAAAAAATGAAGTTGTTAATCCGTTGTCACTAACGCTCGAAAATTAAAATTGTGTTAAAATAAGAGAACATTTTTTAAAAAAAATATATTTGAAAAATTCTGAATTTTTAGTCCAAAGCATGGAAGCGCTTTAAGTAATTAGTCAAAATCCTAATTTCGTCGTAGCATATGTGAGTATAAATTTAATAACTAAAACAATAAAAAAAATATTACTCGAAATTATAGTTAATAATAATTTTTAAAATTTATAAAAATTAGCGGAAAAATGACCTAGATATAAAATTGAGGTCACTGAAAAGTTAATATCTTGAATTTCAAAGTGGTGGGTAAGTAATACACTCCAAAGTCATAACGAAAAAAATTTAAACTTTTATTAATTCATCTAACAAATTTCGGAAGCACATAATATTCTAGAGTTTCCCTTTTGCTTGTTTTGAACTATTTATTTTCATTTGTCGTCCTTTATAAATAGATAATCGATATAATAATGTAGATGTCTACCTGTCAATAGATTTGATGACAATTAGATTCGGATTTAAAATTTAAAGGCTAAAATTTTATTATAAGATCCACACATCTATCTTATTGAATTTTTGAGCTTTCACATTAACAGTATACAAATTAACAGTAAAATCTTCAATGGATTAGTTCCAAAATTTTAGAGGGAAAAAAATATTGATGGTAAAACCTCTGACGAAATATTGTCCACCTATATTACTCAGTTTTTAAATTTCATGTTTACAGCAACAATAATTCCAAAACATTTTTTTTTGCTCTTAAAAATAGTTAAAATGTGAAGGTTATTTAAAATCAAGAGAAACGTCATTTTATTAATTCGATAGTGTTTTTAACATCAATTTACTTTGAAATTATTCAAGAAAAACTGCAAAACTCTTCATTAATATTTAAACAAAAACTTAATGAAAGATTTTGAAAAACATTTTCTTAGTATTATCTATTTTCAAAGAAATGACTACAAGCTTCATTGCTTTAATTACATCCTGACTTGTACGCTGTTCTAAAATGTCTTTTTTAAAATTCATGGATCACGAATTTACAGATCATATGCTAGATTATAAACATTTTCATGTTTATAATAAAGGGAGAATCAAACCAGAAAGAGTAGTTTCCTTAAAACTTTCTCTTATACTGTCAGTAAAGATGTAATAACAGAGAATGCTTTACATGACATTCTACTGAAACAAAAATTTATTTTTTGCCAAAATTTCATGCCAAATTATATGAATATATTGTATTTTTGAGTTATCATGTTTATATGCTTCTGAAAGTATTAATCAACTGATGGATTTGCTCAAAATTTCGTAGGTGTTTACATTATAGATGTTAAACATGTGTGCTGTATTTTATCCATAAGGTTCTCTTCATTTCGTAGCTATGTTAAATTTTACCCGAACAGCCGTACTAACAGAATCCGTCTCATCAGATTTTATTCAAAATTTGATAGATTTTCAAATTTGATCTGCTTTTGATCTATTTGATATTTAAAAAATCTATACTAATTTTTTCAAAACATTTTTGAGTTATCCTTCTCATAGACAGATAGACGGAAGGAGATTTTAAGTGATTTCGAACTCAGGTGTGGTCTAAAGTGTGGAAATTTGTCAAAATCACGTGTTCGAATCTTTTGATAATTACTATCTCTTTCTTACGTATACGAGGAAGTGAAAAGTGTTTTATACAAAGTCTAGCGTTCGTTAATATTTGTGCACACTTGCATGAAAAGACGAAAACGTGACAGAAACATAAGAATCCAATCCATTTCATCTGTCATTTGGAAGTTCAGCATGGGACAGAAAAATCATTCCAAATTTACAATTTTGCATTTTCAAAAGAACGCCGTCTTTTTACCTTTATATTATAGCTAGTATCAAACTTAGAACACCATAAGGAAAAGGAAACGCAACATTGAAATAATAAATTATCTACACAGTTTAGTTTACAAGGTCAGTTTTTTTTCTTCTCTGAAGTTCCGTTGATAACATTCTACAATTTAAATAAGAACAGTGACCCTTGACCTTCAAAATATCACAAAATGGTACATTGATTTAATTAACACTTTCATCGGTCAATTTAACTAATTCAAAAAGATTCTTAGAAAATTATCAAACTATGGACAGAATGATATTGACATTTTCTTTTCTGTGGAAAAGTTTTCGGATCGTTAGGCACATGCTACTTTTTAAAAAAAAGCGTCATTTGGATTGAAAGGCAATTACATAATGATTATTTGGGAATGGAAAGAAAAGGTACTCAATGGAGTGAACATGCCTTATTGATTAGTATAGAATTTCCTAGAATATGGAGCTTGATACATTTAAAAAAAAGTGCGAAAAGGTTAAATTTGGGAAATGTAATATGATTTCTTTTTAACCTTCATTTCAGAACGATTTAATAAGACACGTATTAAAAGTATGATTACAAAATTCCAGTAAATATTTGTGATTAATTTCGGACAAATTTTATTTTACAGAAATTAAATTAAATTATTTAAAAAATTTAAGAAAAAGAATGTCAAAAAAAAATCTCAATATTCTAACTGCAACATAATTTATAGAGGAACAGACATAATTTGAACATGAAGAAGGGATAAGAAAACAAAAATAGAATCTCAGTTGGCAAATTAACTTTCGGCATTTAAGTAGGGTATTATTTCAAATAAGATTCGAACAATGTATGAATTTTCTTCAATACTAACCAGCTGGTCACCAAATGCAGAGAGTTTTGCAATATTTTATTCATTGTATATCAATTTTTTTAAAAAGAAATTTTAACTGCTTTGATCCATTTATTTATCAACAATGAGTCATCAAAGTGAAATAAATTACAGAATATCTTAGCGTACAAGGAGGAGTTACCACAAGATAAAAATGAAAAAAAAAAAGAACCATGTTATTGAAATATAATACAAATACAAATACGAAACCTAGAAAATATTTAGAAAATGCCAACAAGTAAACAATACCGAAGTCACTTTTTTGCATTTTTAAGACATTATGAAAAATTATTAAAATTTCTAACACAATATGGCATGAAATATATAAAGAACAAAAAATTTGTATTTTTATCCAACAAAACTGTGGTATAAATTTCGAAATCAAATTTTTAACGATTTTGTTTTGCCCTTGGTCACGAAACCGAAACCATGCGAAATCCATTGAGTGCAATAAAATGAAAAATAACACAGGGGAGAAACGGAAAAAACGAGGAGAAATTTCATTTCAAAGCGGTTGCTATCAATCAAGCTCGAAATTTATAATTGATATTCCCGAGAAACGGAACAAAATTGAAGGTCAAATTATGATCACATAGTTAATCTATACTTATAATAAAGCTCAATGTGTGTGTGTGTGTGCGTGTGTGTGTGTGTGTGTGTTGGCGCTCTACAGGCCAGACCATTGGACCTACAGCTACCAAATTTGGTACATGTATACCTTGGAGGTCCGGAATGTGCACCTCGGAGCCCTTTTTTCGGATTTTTAATTAGAATTTGAATTAATTAAAATTTAAGCGAAATTTCGA
>JAPMOQ010031357.1:157196-170732 GCA_026543055.1 Argiope trifasciata
TCAAGCCAGAAATAAATTAGCCAATATGTGTGGAGAAGATGTGTTAACAGTACATCAGTACCAGAACTGATTTGCAAAATTTTTCCTTCAAATGAGGAGGCCAAAAACCACCTCGATCAGTTTTTTTTTACAGCAAAGACCAAAACTTATGAGCGTGTAATCATGTTACTACCAAAAATATGGCAAAAGGGATTAGACCAGAATGGCAATTTTATAATTTAATAAATAATTTATTCATTAAACGAAAATTTCTTTTCATTTTGACAAAAAAATACGAAATGACTTTCCGAACAACCCAATATATATACATACACACACACATACATGCATATTTTCCAACAGTTCTAAGAATTCACATAACTAAAAGTTTTGAAATAATTCAATTTATTAAAAAAATAACAAATCTATAAGCCACATTTGCTGAATACATACCAAGAAACAACAATTTTCACATAATCCATTAAATATGTTAGTATTTAGCATAATATTAATGACAACTTTAATATGTTTTTAAAAAATCTTTTGCTATTCCAATGAATAATTACCTTAGATGCCGAATACACAGCCATCAAAGGCAGAGGATTGAAAGAAGAGATAGATGACATATTAACAATTATGCCTTTCTTCCTAAAGAGAATGACAGAACTGTCGATTAATATATTATGTAATAAAATATTCTAATAAAACCATAGTGCAGTGAGCCTTTTCTGCACATTCCAGAGTAAAATAAAATAATTATTAAATAAAAAAAACAATACATAAATAATTCAAAAAGATTTGCGATCATTTATAATTTCAGAGTCATAAACTAAAACAAACTGGAATTCTATAAAATAGCATTCCACAATTTTAGTACTTTAGTTTTACTATAGGAAATACATGTATATGTAATGCATTTAAAATTTCAATATGTAGCATAACCCTGCACTTAAGTAGTAATTTTTATAAAATTTTAACATTGTTTCCAGAAGTAACCCCCTTAACACATATTTTGTAAAAGCAAAATCTAAAAAATATGTATTTTGAAAATGATTTCTTATTAGACAACTATATTCCAGATGAAGGAATACTATATATTGAAATCTTTAGATGAAAACATAGAATGTTAGACAATTACTAATATTATAAATAGCTAGGATAATGATTTCATGTTCGTTTCAATCTTATTTCAATTTTTAAACAAAGAAACAACCAAACTGAACTTTTTACCTTTGAACCATTTGTGGAATAATAATATAAGTCATCATCGTTACTGATGCAATGTTGACATTTATCAACTCCCAGAGTTTCTGAAAAGGAAAACAGTAAATATTTTATATAAAATACATGAAAAAAGTTTCCAAGTTAATTTTTATTCACTTAAAAAATTATTTTCCAATTATAAGGACAGGGAAATTTTGCTATAAAAATTCACTTCAAGAAGTAAATGTGAAAAAAGTTTGGAAGTAAAAAATTAAATTAATATTATTCAATAAAGCAACAAATTTGAAAAAAGAAAAAAATTGTTTCTCAAAGTTTAATAGCATTTTATAGCTTTACACTGATTGACAAGTCAGCAAAATGAAAGAAATTAAAATAATTTTTGTCCTAAACAAGTTAGGAGCACAATCTTAAATAGTGTAGGAATTAAGACTCGCCTTTTCAGGAACATTCGCAAAAACTTCAGGATAATCATACATGACACCAACATTATTAACTGAAAGAGAAAAAAAAGGTTCAAAATATGAAAATGTTTTCCTATCGATAAAATAAAATTTGATAACATAATTAAAGTATTTTAAAGGGGAAAAAAGAAGAAAGAAAAGAAAATTAAATTCAATGTTATCTCAAACTATCCAGTATGTACAAAATTAATGCAGACTACATAACAACAAATAATATGCATGCTTTTACAAATCTTAAAATTGTATAGAAAGAACTTCAAGAATTTAAAGTTTTAAAATAATAAAAGTTTCATACAAAATGAATTACTAGTTCTAAAATTAAATTCTAACTAAATTCTTATTAATTGAGAGTATCAATTACTATTAATGCATTTAGAATTTGAGCTATTAATAATAGTCCAGTATTTTATGGTGTACATGCTGGCAATTTAAGTTATTTTTATCATAAGTCATGAAGAATCAAAACAATTCAATAATAATAAAATCCAGTTTTAAAATAACATTCCGCAAAAATTTTAAAACAAGATTCTGAAAAACTTCTTCTTGCACTCTACATGTTAAATTAATATTATGTTTGAAAACTATATATACACTGGATATAAAGGAAAGGCATCACTTAAGAAATATTGGGCAATATGAAAATGACACCATACAACAACAAAAAATCATAACATTTGTGTGAATGTTACACACATAAATTTGACCTTATGTTAAAGTATTTAATTTCTAGGCTTACAACAAACAAACCAAGGTATTCCAATTTTTTTTAATAAAATTTTACAGCCATTCTTTACATAAAATTAAGTGTTCCTAGGTATTTATATGGACAAAATACTTTTGAGAAAAGATGGTAGGCAAATAATTTATGTAATACATTTCATTAAAATATTAAGAATGCTAAACGAATTCAGTTCCTATCCACAATATGATGATTGAAACAAATATAAAATAATTTCATATTTGCTAATTTATTGTTTCTAAAACTTCCATTGTAAAAGATTCAGTTTAATGGGAATCTTTAATATTTTTTCAAATACAATTTAATTTTGTGTATTTGACACATTTCAAATAAATGTTTTTTTCCAATCTCTAAAACATATGCTGTATGCTCCCTTTAATATGCACCATGTCACAAGGAGGAATTTTGCAAAATATCATTTTGAACATGCAATTATTCTCTCTCATAGCTGAGACAGACTGTACATCTTACACTAATTAGAATAAAGTTGATGGTTCAAATGTGATTAATAAGAAGTAACTATAATAAATTGAGAATCTCTATGGAATATATTCCTTTCATAAAAGGGATTAATTCTTTATCCTAAAAAGTTAAGGAAGCAACAGTTAAATTGTTCATGCCTGTGCATTAAAGTTGGAAATTTAATTCTCTATATTAGAAGGGGGGGGGGAACCTAGATGCCCAATTTAAAAATATAATAACTATGACAATAACTATGCAAATAAGGAACTAAATATTGAGAAAATGCAAAAACTAATATTTTAATGCAACTTGAGACAAGATTTATAAACGATAATGCAATTTAATATTTTAGTTTTCTAACATACAAAGGATTTTTTTTTTTTAAATAAATGAAAATAGAACTTTCAAAAAGAGCTTTAAGTAAAGACTAAAAGATGATATATTAATGTTATTTTTATAATCATAAAAATAAAATTCATAGAAATTTAAATTCTCTGATATGTTTAAAACAATCATGTCTCATAATCAATGGATAACAAGTTTAGTTTTGATTCCAATAAAAACTATATACATTGCAATAGAGAAAAAATTATCTTTCTCCATCTTGATGCAGCATAAGGATGTTAAATGCATATTAAAACTTACATTTAAAAAATATACAAGATAGGTACAAAAGTTATTACTCTATCAAAGTACCAAATTCTCAAGAACGATATTTCATTTGATAAAAATAAAATAAGAACATTTACAATACTGTGATTTAATAACTAATACATTCTTCACAACTAAGCAATATCAATAATAAAAGAAATCAAATATTCCTTAAAAGAAAATGGCTCACTTAATATGCCAATCTCTTTGTCCTCCAATTGCTTTTGAATATTACTGTATATCTCCTTTCCCACAGAAAAATCAGCTTGAATAGTGAAAGTTTGAACTTTAAAGTCTTTTTCTAATAAAAGAAAACCAGAAATGTATTAAAAAATATTCAATACTAAAAGAAAGATAATTTTTTATAAAATTTAATATAAATAAAATAAAAATTATTTCAATAAAACCTACAATATCCCTGAAATTAACAAGAAAAAAAAATTCCAAATGAGAAAATTAAACGCAAACAATTACCTATTTCTCGAGCTGTATGCTCTAATTTATCTTTGTTTCTACTGATTATAATGATATTCAAACCTCGTCGTGCAAGTTCTCGGGCATATGCTTTTCCAATTCCATCTGTTCCTCCAGTCACAACTGAAAAAATATGAAAAATAAATAGAAATTCATTGAATCTTTAGATATCGTAATAATTTTATCTGTTTTATTCATTTATTTCCAAAATATTAGATGGCTTAATGTGAATCAATAAAATAATTATCTAACCAAAATCATATTTAAATACATAGACATCAGAAGATATATCTACCTAAAATCTTATTAAACAACAATTTATTTACTAGCTTTTTAATCATCATCATACTCAAAATTTTTGATTGCCTAAAAATTTCTTGAAATAGCTTAATTATATTTGTCAAAAATCCCAATTTTACAACAAAATATATGAAAAGAAAGTCATAAATCTTTTGTCTAAAAATTAATTAAAAGAAGAACAATGAATACTGAGCAGATAACCAGATTTAAGAGATGTCCTAAATATTAAAGAGAAAAAAAGTTGTGAAGAATGTAAATATGGAAAATAACCAAATACACCATAAATAAATAATAAAAAATGTACTATATGCCCTTCCCTTTATCAAGCAGAGAAACATTTTATTTTACTATTAAACATACATCTCCCCAGTAAATCGTAACTAATATGCTTTTTTCTTAAATTTAAGATTAATCCAACAGATGATGATTTAAGGATTATCAGTAAAATTCTAGGTAATGCATTGAAAAAAATTATGAAAAAAATTAAGAAATAAGATTTTAAAAATTTTATACAATTCGTTTCTTTATTCTTAAAAAAGGAACTCCTTATTTCGATTTATATTATAAGGAAATTATTGATTTCTTGATTTTATTGATGATAGAATTGCTTAGTAATACCCAAGTTACACTAAGTAGACAAAATAGAAAGGTGTTTATTACAACTTATTTAGTTAAAATATTCCACATTTCCAATTTAGAGAAAATCGGAAATGTATGCCATAAAATGGCAAATAAATTTACTGTTAAAAATAGTTATACACAGTGGAACAAATCATGCGACTATTCTTGAAAAGTAATTGTGATTTCATTTAAAAAAAAAAAAAAAACCACAGTAATAAACAGTAAACAGAATTATGGATAATAAATATGTTTAAAGTTATAAAAATGCAATTTCAAATCAATAAAAATTAAGTATAATCATATTTATTCTGAATAATAAAAACAGATTTCAAATCGCGTTCATTCTCTCGGAATATTTACATTTAAATAATACGTTAAGTTATTAAAAATTCAAAGTTGATAGCATTGAACAAAATCAATATTTAACATCAAAATATATTTCATAAAACACAAACCTGATCTTATAATGATAAAATTCTAAAAACAAATATACCATTCTGCACGTAACATTAAGAGGTATGGGGAGAAATGTAACAACAAGCTAAATATCAGAAAAAAATATCCAAAACAGAAAATATTATATAAGTTTATGACTTTCAAATGTGTTTCAATATTTTTTTTCTCAAATATTCCTAAATTTGATAAGAATGGACTCTTAATAAAATGAAAATTGTTTATTTAAATATTTAAAGTATCATAACTAACTATAACAAAGACAATACAGTAGAAAATGTGAAAATCCACTCATGTACACAGAAAAAATATTACTTCTTTCTAATATAAAATCATTGCTAGGTCACTCTGTATTTGATTTTTTATGGTATCTATAAGCAAAATGTGAAATAACCCTTTTAATGAATAAATATTTACAGAACATTTCAAGAATTCACTGATACTGGTTAGAAAAATTCTTTCAAAATCTTAATGAAAAATAACTAAAATTTAAACAATTCTCTACTTTTAAAATTGTGATTTGGTGGTTTTGGAATATAAAGACACAACAGAAGGAAGATATATTAAAACTGATATCTTAAAACCATGAAATTAATATTCTAACATGCATTTTTTAATATAATAAACCATATTATGTAATGTCACAACAAATATTTTCAACACTAATGTTCAACAGCCAATTTAATTACCTAAAAATCTCAATTCTTTAAGAAATAATTTAACAAAATAAATGCCTTATATATTAAAAAATTAACATAATTTAACACTTTGAGATAATTACTTTAAAATAATACAAACCAGCATCATAAATCAGCCAAGCTGGGGGTTTGAGATTTAGTTGCACAGTATTGAATGGAAACCAAATTCGAAGATATCGATAAAATAAAGTTCGATACATAAAATTCCTATTCTTTTCAGTAAACTAATTTACTTTTTGTAATTTGAAATTTTATTTCCATTGTTCCTTTTATAATTAATTGCCATCATACGTATTTTAATCCACTAAAATAAGAATTCGCAATGCATATCCTAGCCGGTTTTCGAGTAGCACCTTAATGGTGTGAATTTATTAATGCATAATATATTTTATTTATGCAGAATAAATATATTATGCATTAATAAATTCACATCATGAAGGTTCAATATCTTTGTTGCAAATTTAAGACACGTTTTTATGGTTCCCGATTATATTATTTATATAAGATTTTAAATCAATTTGCAATTTCTATAGAATTTAGTAGCTATACTTATAATTTCAGCAAAAATTTTGATAGCTTATAAAATTCAACAAAATTTATTAATTGCTTCCAAAATTTAATAGGGAAAAAAAAAGAATGACATTGACGCAATAACTAATGGAATTATTACATAGAAAAATATTACTAATAAATAAAATGAAACGAATAAATATTTTTTTCATCGTATCAAAAAAATTAATTATCCCTGAAAATAAATAAACAATTTCAATCTCTTGCCTACACTCACCTGCCCAATTTCCGTACTTTTTCAAGTCCAAACGCCTGAAGCGAGCCAGCATATGAGTTCGAAATCCTTGCAAGATATTCCATGTCAATGCGAATGCAGTTTTGCTCACATAAATTAGTCCAATAATGGCTAATATATCTTCATACACCCTTAAATTCCTATGGATTCCTTGGAATAAGAACGAAAACTGATCGACACTCGCCATTCTCCTCTGTTTACTAGTAGCGAGATTCCACAGGTCTAGCATCTCTTATGTTACTCTGGCAACAAAGCCGGAAGTAGAGTTAGTTGTTCGGGTTTTCTTCTTCGCGAGGTCACACATCCTGGGATAAGGAAAAATAGTTACCTGCCGTACTCTGATTTTCATTCATTTCGGAATTCTGCAGCTGTCAAACGTTTTATTCGATGGTCATATAACAGCGGTTACTGCTTTTTTTTAAATGTCTTATCAAAATTCGACGGGTTTATTCGCTACTGAGAAATCTAGTTTCGGAATGAATGATTTGCTTTTGATTTAACGGTCATTCTCCGTATTTCTTTTAATTTTTTTTGTTCAGTTCTATCATATTTTTCATTAATATGAAACTAAAACGTTCCGAATGTAGTTACGATGTCTGAAGTATTATCTTCATTCCAATTAAAACTAATACGAATAAATTAGATAATACTTTAACTTTTTTTTTTTACAAATATATTTGCCTAATGCCTGAAGTCAACTTTCTTATTCAGAAGAAAATAATTATAATGACGTTAATTTACATTTTAAAATCTTTTCAGTGACTAAAATTTTTTTAAGCAGACAGTATCATCAATTGATCCAATGGATTCGAACCACATTATAGTGGTTCTAAAATGATGCATGCAGAAAAGTATATGTTAATGCTCATATTCTAAATTTTTAAAAGATCTATTATTTTGTATTAATAATAAAAGTGAATATGTGTAGCTGTTAGCATTCTACATGCGTCAAACAACTGGATGTAGAGATATCAAATTCTATACAATTCTTTGCTAAATAAAATGTGGAACCTGGTTGATTTTTGAGAAATTTTAATTAATTAAAATTAATCTCAACTTTATTCTTTTCCTCTCACTTAAGGTAATATTATTACCTGAAATTTATTTTTACAGATTCTCTTTTAGAATAAAACTCGTTTAATTATTCTATTTTTTTGAAATTTTAACTATCAAAAATATTTTTTAAATAATTTTTTCCATTGTAATGAAATTCAACTAATTTCATTATTTTATCAAATCTTGTAATCACATGATGATTTTGATTTGTTAAAAATTATATAAAAATTATCTTAATTTTAAAGAATTAGAAACGAATGATCTTTTATTCCAGTTTCTTTAACATCGCATATCTTTATTCAATTTCAATATGGCATGTGATTTTTAAATTTAAATTTTTCATCGTTTTGTCTTATAGTAAAATTTGGAATTAGAATATAATGCTTTTGTTTCTTCCTTCCTTTCTAATTCTTTATTTATTAATTATTATTTTTATACCAAGTGGAAAATAGTTATAAATTTTTTATCATTTTAGTTTTGATTAATTTACATTTTAGCTATGATTTTATGTTTAACTTCTTTTGTTACATGATAATAGCAAGACTCTGTCATTAATTTCTGTGTTATTAGTGATTAAAAATACACATTGTAATAAGCTAAATAAAGTGTAATGATTGTAGTTTAAAATGTAGTTAAGCTTTAATAAATTAAAATTAACCTTCATTACATTTCTTGTATTTAAAAAGAACTAATTTGAAGATAATTCATTCGACATTTTTTGAATGAGTCCACATCATTAGCTACAATATATTCAAGATATGTTATTTTTGTTTATGCATCAAAATATTGGTCTAACACTGATATATTTTCTGTGCAATGTTATCTATTCTTTCTGTAAAAAAATTCTAATCATTTTTATTTTGTCTTTTGTAAAAGCCAATGCTTTCAGATTACTGAAAAACGCATAAATTTTATCAACATAATTAATACTGAAAATCAAAGAAGCTGTTTATCCAAATGTGTTAATTTAGTAGATGTAACGCGCTATTAATTCACCAAATGAGTATATACCGGTATAATAAAATCGTTGAAGGATTTTGTATTTTCGAAAGCAATTCCAAATTTAAATACAATATTTTTGATACTTATGAATCATCTCTTATAACTTTTCTTATGCCTTATGAAAAATTTAAAATTTTACATAAATTATTATCTTACATATTAAAGTAATCCTCTTACATAATTGAGCAAATAAACGAAATCCAGATTTCCCCCCCCCCCTTCTTTTTTAATTACGGGAGGTTTGAAACGCAAATATTCGTCAAAATCTCTAGTTCGAATTTCTTGAAAGTTGAAGGGGACATTACTTTTTCTTTAAATATTTTGTGTAGGAGGATATAAAAAAAAAGGGATAAACAGCAAAAATTAAATTTAAGATTCGCTTATCCAAAGCAGTGCAAACTGTATTTTTTCTTACTAACTAATATATATATATGTGTGTGTCTGTCTATGAAAAATTTTGAAAAATGTCTGGTTTATTAATATGTGGTCTTTATAGTAAAATTTTGTTATAGGAATCCATGAATAGAATGTCTCTCCAGTGTATGCATGTAAATACGGTAAATCTAAAATGCATAGAGATAGATGGATGAAATGTGGTATATGAGTTTTTTCTTTAGAATCCTAGCCAAATATTAAATTTTGAATTAAATCTATTTTCTGATTGACTCTGTATTGGATTGCCTGTATGATTTGATGAATTTTGTTTGGTTACGAAATTTTATATAAAGTCTTGACATTAAGATAATTTATCTGAATCAAAATTTATATTCAATAATTCAAAAAAGAAAAAAAATAGGTTCATAACATATATTCACTTTCCTGTTCGACGGAGCTAAATATAAAAAAGTATTACTCTATAAAAATGTATGTGAATCGGGAATTCACATATAGAAATATATGAAAATCAAGTTTTGAGTCATTCTTGTTGGTACTTGAAGTTTAAAAAGAATTCAGAAAAGCGGACGATAATTCTAGATTATAAAAAATACTTAAAGCAAATTTTTATTTAAAGGGAGAAATTATGAAAAAAAAATTGGAGAAGTTCAAAATATGAAGGTTGAAGATTGGAATATTCTTTATAAAACTTTCTTGAAACTTTGCAATTTTTCCTTAAAATATAGGAAAAATGGAATTGGAAAACTGTTTTAGAAGGTTTGGATTTATACGAATTAGATACACATTTGGAAATTAAAAACAGTTTAAATTTTAAAAGGCGAAAAGTTTAATTTTATAATGATTCTATCCTCAAATTCAACAGTATTTTTAGGATTATATCTGCACAATATTCGAAAAATAATTCGTGAATTCAATGATATTTTGACTATAGGGCCTAATACCCCTTCCCTTCCATAAATGGAGTGGCGGAAGGTCTAGAGCGGAAGCACAAGCCCTCGTCACCTGACTATGGCTTGTTATCATGAGTTTCCACCCAGAAATATTCTTTGCGTTGCTTTAAAATGAGATATAACAGAATTAAACAGAACCTTAAGATAATTATTTCAATTGTAATTTAATTTCCGATATATGTATGTGTGTGCTTTTGTGTCATTTGTCGGTTTAATGTTTCGTTTTAAAATAAGAAAAGGAGGGACTTTGTACTTTTAATCCCTAATCTGCTGGCACAGCGAATCCAGTGTTGACTCATCCGACTGTCAAATTTCCAACACCTTATCAACTTGTGAACACTCGATTCCTAATATCAGATTAAACCTCTTGTGATATCATGCTGCGCCTGACACGTGCATTGAATAAATGAGTTTTTAGTATTTAAAGATCAATTTCAGTATTACATCATTTTAAACGCAAGAATCACTTAGTATGAAAAAAAAAAATCAATCTCTCAGTTGTTCCTTATTTTATTATATGAAAATTAAAAAATGTCCCAAACAGAGTGTGTCTTGTAATTAGATTTGAAGACAAAGAGATTATTGTTGCAATGGAGATTTTGAACCTCTATTTTCCAAATCGAGAAATTTTGCTTTGAAGTCCTGGAAACTCATGTTTGAAAAAGTAATAAACCATTAATTCTAGTGGTTATAAACTTCCTGATCGTCAAAATCATTTCCAATTTTAAATGTTTGCTATGAACATTTTAGATGCATTATCTATTGACATAAAATGTTTAACATTTGTTTAATGAAGTGCGTCAACGGATGGCGAATCACTGTGACGTTGCATACAATTTTTATGCATAAAATAAAGCTACTCTTACATTTATTTGTTTATTGATTATAAAATACGCAAGTTGTGAATTGTGAACAAGGTCTGAAAGTTTGGGCTTCAAAATTATGGAACTTTCCTTTTACAGTTTTCTTGAAATTTTTTGTCGAAAACTAGTTGAAAATTTTCATTTATGCATTTAAAATATAGTAATAAAATCCAGAGAACTGATTTACCAATCCAACTAGACAGGATTTGCCAATTTTTATTTAATTCGAAGGTTGGTGGCTTAGATATGTATGTTATTAATGGAATTGGATTATAACGAATTATAATTCCGTATTTGAATTTCGCTTATTTAAATTATGGTGTTTTTCAGTTATTGCATTTATGTCCATGTGCAAATACAGATCAACAAATGGTGAAACTCTTGACGGATTTGATACAGATCTCCATTTTAGATGCTAAATCCATGCTTCAAATCGCGTTTCTCTAGCTCTTTATGTGTAGTAGTTATCATATACATTTGTACTTGGAACACCAGACAGCCCTCCCATTAATGGGCGTTGCCCCAAATTAAATAAAATCTTCAAAATTTGTGAAAAAACCATATACAGTAAACTCTCGCTACAACGATACCCGATACAACAATAACTCCCTCTACTACAATAATGTTTTGTGGTCCCGGTGACTTTGCATATAAACTAATGTTAATCTCCCCTCAATATTACGATATTCTCTAGAACAATAGACCTCTGTAAAACGATTTTTTCAATCTAAATTTCAGTATTATTTTCTCCCTTTATAATAATATTTTGATTTTCAAATGCTTTTTTTTTTTCGTTTTCTTTTGTTATTTTTTCCGTCTATTAAGACTCATTGTGGATATTCAACTTATCCCTGAATAAATAGCTATTGTTCAGATTTCAAAAAAGATGAAGACCACCCTTTTGGGAATTGGAGTTGGTGAGGGGGGGGTGAAGTGTAAATGTATGCCTAGTCTCATTTCCCAGTAAGCTTTGGAATTCTGATAAGGTTAAGGACATCTGGACCTGTCTGGTCACCTTGTCAAAGAACAAGTGCCCTTTGTTAGAGGAACAGGGGGAGATGGAGGCGGGGTGTTGTTAAGTGACGTCTGAAAAGTGAGTTCAAAGGTTGTTTTATAGTCTTTAACGATTTTGAGTCCTACGCGAAACATTTGGTTTAAACTTTTCTTTCTTTCACGCGATATTGTTCCCTAAAGGCCTTATCACACGGTGAAACGTCGCCAGCAATTTTCCGTTTCTACCCTCAAAAACCGGTCAAGCAAGTTTCATAATCGACAACTTATTATGAAGATGATGATGATATTGACGATGATGATAATACAGGCCCATCGCAGTCCTTATTGTCATCCCAGGAAGCTCTTCAATCTGTGAATTCCCTGCGGACATTTTTTTCAAGCCTTCCGTCGACAAATGAAGAAAGAAAATTTTCGTGCACTAGACTCAATGCATACAGTATTGGTGAACTTAACAGTTAAAAAAATGAATAAACAAACAAAAATACTGGATTATTTTCAATAAAGTGTTTTCAGGTATGTGAATATTTCTGTGCTTATTTTCTGAGTTTATCTTATTTATTTATTTTTTTAGTATTTAAACCACTATTATTAGTATTTTACAAATTAATTTCTTCTAAATATAGACTTAAAAGTAGTATGTTATGCACCTTAAACCAATAATAATAAAAAAACTATTATTAAATGCTCAAAATATGTGGGCCCTCGATATAACAATATGCCTCTCTACAACAATATATTTATTTGGTCCCTAAAATATTGTTGTAACGAAGTTTCACTGTATTTAATTTTTTTTTCCGTCTAGCTCAAAATGCTTTTGAATTAGAGAACGACACAATTCTAAAAACGTATTTTGGAGATTCTGAAGAGTCTGAAACTTTGCAATTTATCGAATTCTATTAGAGTTCGAATTTTTTAAATGAATACAATGCTTTCTTTTTCTTCGTATATTTTATATATATAAGAAAATCATAATGTTAGATTTCACTTAAGAAATACGTGGTATTATTTATCATCACGTATGAGATCTAATCACAATTTCTTGCTGCATTATAAGTTTTTAAGTTACATGATATTCCACTGTGCATTATTTATGTTATGGTAATAAATTTCATGAACTACCTATCCAATATATGAAAATTAATGTTTGTTTGCTCATACCTTATGCGCTGTCGTAACATTTAACCGATTGCAATGAAACTTGATCAACTTGTTGTCTGCCTTTGAACGAAGTTTATATTTTAAAACTGACAGTTGACAAAAAACTCACAGTAAAAGGTAAATGGTACGTGCCATTTGGAGTTAATCGCCTTAACCTATATCAAATACACTCAGAATAATATTTGCACCTATATCAAGCACACTCTGAATAATATTTGCACCTATATCAA